>JBBPDI010068012.1:0-18034 GCA_037974545.1 Cucumis variabilis
TTTGTTATCTTTGCCTGAAAAGTTAAACATGAAAAGGGTGAGTACAACATACTCAGTAAGAGATCCACTACTGGTCCTGTTAAGGAAAAAATAAATTATTAGATCCCTAATGGTTTACCCTGCACAGTCACAGTCTTGTGATCCCGCAGGATACACATAATCAGTCTAGTGTTCCCGAAGGATGCACATCAGTCTAGTGTTCTGCAGAAACACATATCAGTCAATTAATCCCGTAGGATACAAAATGTGGTGATCCCGTAGGACACCTGCAAGGTACTACCCAATAGGTTAACTAATAATTCTTCCCCTCAGTCCAATCTTTCATCTTAACAGTCTTCCTCAATACAATCAAACATTTTATCACATAAACCTCTAACAGTTACCTTATTCTAATTTAGCTCAAAACCAGTCAGAATTTATCAGTACAACAGTCAACCATTAAATAGTCACAACCTCCCTCTCAGTCTACAAGTGTACAATCACATTGACTCCTCAGTTCCAAAGATACACATCCCTAATACAGTCTCATACACTCAGTCAAGTCAAGAAATCCATCCTTTCAAACATAGCCCCTATAAGCATCATCACCAAGTTCAGTCATTCATCAATCATATATGAATAAGTACATAATCAATCAGATACAACAGAACACCCACGTGTCAATCCACATGCGTCCATACATACAATAAATAATAAGTACACATTCAAAGGTATCAATCACAATTATCATCCTCTCTTATTTCAGACATCACATTATATTTTATCGCATTCGAGACTACAATTGAGTCCAGTAGAAAGCCCCTTACCTCACTTTGCTCTAAACACCTTAATCGAATTGGCGCCCACGAAAACGAACCTAAACATAATGATAAAACTCAGTATTTTTCCAAGTTCGCTTCTTCATTCAAATCACAAAACCATGATAACCATGACTTACCCAAGGTTAACGAATTGAGTTCTAACCCAAACCAAAAGTCGTTGTGGACCCAAAGACAATCGAGCGTTACCCTCAACCTAAGATTGAACACAGTCAACAAACAATCCAACCAAAATTTACTTGAATTCGTTTGAATTAACAACAACCCAACTAAAATTTCCCTCAATAAACTTCAACCAAAACACAACAAAAGAAGGACAATAGTTACTAAATCTAATGACAGGATCGTGAAACTCAAACGATAAGCAAATCAACTTGGAAAAGCAACATGCGGTCGAAAATAGTGAGTAACGGAGGCTATGCACAGACGAGGCCGGACGAATGCACGAACGAAAGGACCGGGGCGAAGATCTGGGCAGAGACGAATCACAGTGACGGTTCACGGTGGCTGAACGCAAGGGAGAAACGGTCGTCGCGTGATCTATTCGACTAGTGTAGGAGCGACGTTCATTTGCGAACGGTGGGTGACTTTGGATTTGTCGTCAATCGTCGATGGGTTTCGGTGGCGCGACAAACGGAGTGGAAAGGAAGAAGATTGGAGATGCGGCCGGCGGTGAGGGGTAGGGCACGGGAAGGAGAAGAAAACAATTGAGGGGGTGTGCGCGAGACAATGAAGAAGAGAGAGATCTTATTTTCTTTTCTTTTTTTTAAAAAACTAAATAATTAAATAAATAATAATAATTAATAATAATAATTTATTATTATCATTATTATTCCCCAATAATTTCCCCTTCTCCTCTTTTCTTTTTCAACTATAAAAGAAAATTATCCTCTTACAAGTTAAAAGAATAAATAACACCCAAATCAACATTTAAACCTTGAAATAAAGAAATTCAAATAAAATCAATTACCTTTACGCTCGGGGTGTTACAAGCACTCTCACACTTTCAATTCTAAGATGAACAATACTATTTATATATATATCTTCTTAATTTGAGCATTCTAATGCTACTTATAGACTCAAATAATAATAATAATATTTATCATTATTTTTTTTTTTTTTTCTTTTCCTTTTTCTTTTCCTTTCCCTTTATCTTTTCCTTTTCCTTATAAGATATATATATAATACCAATATATACATATATTTTTATTCTCGTTATCTTTCCTCAATAAATTTTTTAATTACATAAAAACTGGCATTTATAATCATAAATAATAATAATAATACTTTTTTTATTATTATTATTCTTTCATCAAAATATATAACAAACACACACACACACATATATATATATAAACTATTATTCTCTCTTAACTAAATATGTAATTTTTTCTTGTCCAATCAAATCAATCATCTCCCTCTTCATGGATTATCTTATTTTTCATAAACAATGATAATTATATTCCATCATATAATTAACTTTATTTTTTCAACTAAATAAAATCTATCTTCTCTTTTCCCAATTAAATCTCCCATCAAATCAACTTTTATTTTCCAAAAATAGTTATCTTTTCCAAATATCAAATCTTCTCTCTCTTTGTTAAATCTCATCAAATCCAATCAATTTTATTCTTTTACCAAAATAATTATACTTTTACAAATAACTATTTTTTCCAAAATATATTTTTCTTTTTTCTTTTTCTTTCTAAACAAATATCATCTCTCCAAATAATTATCTTCCAACAAATAATTTATCTTTGTCTTTTCTTCGAAATACAATATTTTTCTCTTAAATAATTATATTTTAACAAATATAATTATCTTTTCCTTGCCATAATAATTATATACATATAGACATACATACATACATACATACATACATATATATATATACATACATATATATATATATTAATTATCAAATTTTCAACAAAATCTTCACTCTTCAATTTAACTAAATAACATCCAAATTATTTAGGGTAATTACAATGGATAGCACTTTTAGGAATAATAATTGTCACACCCCAAACCGTACTGCGATGGTAATGTCGAAGTAGTAAGAATAGGATGTGAGTTTGTTACAACCTTGAAATTTTCTTATCGCAAAATCTTATTCTCAACTCCTTTTAAACTATTAACAACACTCAAAACGTAACGGTGGTCAATATAATGCCAAGCAAAATAAATACAAACAAAAACGTAAACTTTAGTAATAACAGGCCTTTTATACATTATTAAAATACTTTGACCAAATAACTAAGACTTAACCATTTTCAAAACGCCTTGAATCACCTCACTGCAAATCATTCAACCTTCTTCTCTACTAGGCCTAAACGTCCAATTTTGAAAGATAGATTTTTAAAACGTAAGTCTAAAAGACTTAGTGAGGTTTCATGAAAACCTTTCGTAATGCCTTTTGAAAGATAGATTTTTAAAACGTAAGTCTAAAAGACTTAGTGAGGTTTTATGAAAACCTTTCGTAATGCCTTTTCATAATCATTTCGTAAAAATAATATCAAATCATTTGAGCATACCGATGAATCATTTCATTTTGCATAAACCTTTATTTATGTTTAACAAATCATTTAATTTTGCCAAGGATCCCAAATCGTTCTCTACGCTTGGTCTCATTACCTCACGTTTAGACTACTGTATCAATAGCATTCGAGAACATACAAATTTGTCCTTGTTGCTCAGGCTGCTAAACTTTATACGCTTCTTTCAACGCATAAGTCATCTACTTATCACCATGTATCACCATGTAGCCTATACACCCCATGGTGACCTTGACTCTTTATGTATACATAAAAGTTTGCATCATCTCAAAGAAACATTATAAATCATGCTTGAAAAACATAACTTTCATAGAAATCTCTTTGAAACATTCTCACTTGAATTCTTCTTTCAAAGCAGTAAAGAGAAATCATTATAAATGTTTTTTAACATAAATTCATTTGAGAGAAAAATACTCACCAAACTTTACTAAAGAAGTCCTTCTTCTTCTTCTTGCAAGCATCTTCTCGCGAGGCTAAACCAGCAGTACTTTAACATTTCAACAAAACTCTCATCATCCCCTCTTTAGTTTTCTAAATCCTCTTATTTAGAGAGCCTTAAACTAACTTAGTCATGTAAAAATTCTTCTCAGTTCGCAAGCTCCTGCTTAAAACTTCACACGTGTAAATTTAATATTCAACCTAGCCATGCTTAAATTCTTAATCTTACACGTTAACCCGTGTCAAGTCAGATTTGACATTTTCATCGTCAGACCTTGCTTCCCGCTTAACCTAAACCGCGAATAACTTCAACCACTTAACATTTTTCGCGAATAACCTTATCGCGTGGTTATATTTTTACTATAAAAAACTTTTCACGTGAACTAACCAACTTTTACTCACATAGAACTCTTATCGCGAACTTAAACTCCAAGACTTCCTTGCAGATTTCTTCTCCACGAAACACTTGGTTCTTTTCATGAAGACCACCCAAAACTCCTAGTCTAACACTCAAAACTTTCACTTATTAACTTATGCAAAGACTTTTTCTCTTCTTATCTCACAACTTTTTTCGCGAACTATCCACTTAATCGCAAAACATATACTTAACCATAACAGATTTTATCACTTAATCCTTTTCGTGGATTTATTAAAATGCCAACTTCTTAATACTTAGTCGAATTTACTTCTTTACCCAAATTAAAAATGGGTCTCACAATAATTAAGTATATAATAACATTTTTAAAAAATTACAAATATAGCAAAGTCTATCAGTGATAGACTTCTATCGCTATAGATTCATATGGTCTATTAGTGACAGATCAATATTTGCAACATGATCTATCAGTGATAGACTCCAATCATTGATAGATTTGGATAGATTTTGTTATATTTGAAATATTTTTAAAATGTTGGTATATACTTAATTATTTTGAATACAATTGCTATGTTTGCAACTATCTCAATTATTTAATAAATTTCAATTTCAACAAAACTAAATAATTCCAACAACTTTACTTAAACCTCAAAACATACAATTAAATCAAATTCTTAACAAACACCACAAATTCAAATTCCTCTTATTAATTAGATATTCATCCAACAAATATCTAATTAATTCCAATGTCCAAAAAATCAAATTATTCTCATTATGTGAAATCAAAAACACGCCTAATAAGTTAATTCTAATTATACAAAACTAAGATAATTGTTTCTAAAAAATATCATAATTTTTTGGCGCGTTACAGTGCATATTTGACAACCTGGTAGTGTTGATTGCCACAATGGCTAGTGGTGGATCCAAAAATTTTATATAGGAGGCACCAAGCACTATATAATAAACACACTAATTTTTTTTAAAAAAAATGTGAAAGTTTGAACCATCAACTTTGTTGCATTTTTTTTTAAAATATTTACTAGATAACAAATAAGAGCTAGAAAATAAGATAGAATTTCATCTTAGATAGTTTTTTTTTTTTTACTTTTAAAAAAATTATATTTCTTTTAGGAAATCAAATCATATTCCTTTAAGGAAATCATTTGGAGAAGAAAATTATTGATATTATATTCCTTTTAGGAAATCAAATAAATCAATTTATATTCCTTTTAGGAGATCATTTGGAGAAGAAAATTATTGATATTTGGAATAAAAACTATTTCGCAAAAATATTTGTCATAAGCAATAATTGAACTAAAACATTAAGGTTTTACAAGGGAGGCATCCAACACTTCAAAATTAATATCAAAATACAAAAACCTTAATAAATCCACCCTAACAATGATAACTCAACTGCAGATGTGCCAACGTACACCGACTTCAATGTCAAGTCGGGTACACAACTTTGCCACCTATTTTTTACCATACTTCTCCACCACCCTATTTTATTTTTACAATAATGATTTAAAAAGCACTATTTAAAAAAATCCAACTAATTAATGATATTTAAAATAAATATATATATAAATAAAAACAAAGTGGGAAAAGAGAACTCAGGGGTCAAAGTTTGTTTTGTTGACTTTTTTTAGGGGCTTTTGCTAAAGTAGCAAAAAAAAATGTTTATGATAATAGAGTCTATATCACAACATTTTCTAAATTTGTAAAGGTAGCAAATTTTAAAGCGATAATCCTCTGATAGTCTTTCAATAACCGTTTAATACTCGTCTGATAACTGTATGATATCATTAATTACTTGTCATAATTGTCATATTCGCAATATGTAAAAAAGAGGTGTTATAAACGGTTTTTTTTAAACTTTTTTTTGTTATTTGATGGAATTTCCCATTTTTTTTATTTATATTATGCCACACCCCTATCCCTTTTCTTTCTTCTTGTTGGTAATTAGTTAGCTTTTGGTATATTCTTTCCCATGTGAACCACTTGTTTCAAACCTTGCAACTTTTGATGATTCACTAATTTTTTCCCCCACATACATGTTTTCTACTGCTTTTCTCCTCTCCAAATGGAGAGTTGAACAAAATTTTACTTTGTGAGGAAGGTAAAAAGAAGTTTTTGTAATTATTTTTATATATCCATAAATGTCTCAACAAACTTAGATGGCTTAGTCCTTGATTGAGACTTTCTCCTTTTTACCATTAAGTCAATTTATGAAGGTTTTTCTCATCTTTATTTTCATCATTCTTAACCTTTTTTAACTCTCTTTTAACATCTATTAAAACTTTCTCCAACATCTTTTAAAACTTCTGAAATTATTACTGTATATTACTCATCTAAAAAAAGATTTTGATGCATTCAATATCAGTGAAGTTTTCACTTTTCACTTTTCTATTTGATAGTGCCTTTTTTTCAAAAAAAAAAAATATTATTTATTTGATTTTTTTTACCTAATTGAGAATTATTCTTGAATAATTTAGAAAAATATGTACTTCAAAAGTTCAAACAAAGTGGTAGGTAGGGAGAATGAGGCATTACCCATATCTTTCTTTCTCTCCTTTATTTGTTGTTGAGTTACATCATTATTATTTGTTCACTCTATACTTTCACCAATTCAAAATGCCCCACATGATTCTTTTCATGGGACTATACATTTTAAACCTTTCGTTGGACAACTTTATCCAATATTTGAATTCAAACGTGTCTGCATAACTTTAGGAAGTATTAATATATTCAAGTCTCACATTTTTTTCACATAGTACTAATTAATTATACTTGAAAAAGATATACAATTACCAAAAACAGAAATCCATTAAATACTTCAATTAAATTGACTAACAAGTTAGAAGCATATGGTTTAATTGGGTGAGATATATCTTTGGTTAAATTAGGGGAATTCTAACTAGATGTTAAGTGATTATTTGTGTATTAAATGCTAAATTGGACAATACACTACCGATCTCTTAAATTATATCTAGTCTTTGTTTTAATAAATCATATTTTATTTTTTAATTTTGAACTTTAATTTTCGTTTCTATCATGGATGAAAATTTAGAAGTGAAATGTTAAGTACCTAAAATTTATATATGATTTCAACTCGATATTTTTGTGGTTGAATATTATAAAACAAAATCAAAACACGCTATCTTCAAAGTCTAGTAAACATATTTCAATATCTCATTGCCAACTCTACCTGAGAACTATCTAAAAATTGATTTTAAAATTGAAGGATGAGTTAAAAGTTAAAATTTGAATTTAAAAAACTTCAAAGTTTAGTTATGAAAAGTGTTTTAGTTATGAGTGTAATTACTGTTACTAATTGAACTTCAAAGACCAAATATAGACTAAAATTTGAAAATTTAGAAAGTAAATAAAAGAGAAAATTAAAAAAAAATAGATTTTACAAAATATTTACAACCTATACCAAATTCTATCACTGATAGTCATTGATATGTTATCGTATAGAAGACTATCAATAATAGAATTTAAAATTTTGCTATAACTTGTAAATATTTTAATTTATTTTACTATTTTTAAAAATGTCTCTAAATAAAAACTAATTAAATTTTAGGTTTAAGGAATAAAGAAAAAAAAAGGAATCTTAAGTATAGTAAATAATTGTTAAAATAAAATTCAAAAGAAAAAAAAATTAAAATTTGGGAAGAGCAATGAAGCATGGGCAAAGGAAATTTAATAAATAAATTATATTTCACTCTTTAAACTTTGTCTTTTTTTATAAGTTTATCTCTAAACTAAAAAAACATATTTGGTCCATTCTTGTAAATTATTTTTAAACTTTTAACAAAGTGATAGAAATAATTTTTATATTTAGATGAGTAGAGTATAAATAAAATAATGAGATATTAAGATATATATAAGTAATTACACACATTTTAAATAGTTGCAATTTTGGATTATAATAAAATGTATGGAATGCACGTGTCTATATTTGCTTAATCCAAAAATGTCCTTGACAACACCTTTAATTGCATTGTAAATAGTCCACCAGTTTTATTATTACACTGTAATCAATTCATCGAATAAACAATTTTGGTCATTTCAGTTTGACTTAAGATATCTAACATGAATGAATTTCCTCTTTCTACACGCATATTTTGATATTAATTTCCTTTTTTGGTTTAAAAATTCGTCCAATTCATCTTTATAGAATTTTCTATCTTTGAATTTCAAAATCTCATATTCTATTACTTAAAAGATTGTTTTTATCGATACCATTATTATAATTTTCTAAACAATTTATAGATATCTTTAATGATATATTTATCTTGTTTCTCACCAATTCTTGTTGTTTTTAAATTTGACTTTTATCTTTATATTTATTAAAATTTCATTTTAAATAGGAAATATAGTATTTAGTTTACAATTACTTGTTTTTATCAATAGGATAAGTTTCATATTTTACTAAAGCGTATTACAAATAATATTGTAACTGATGTCCATTAACTCTTTTATTGTTCTTAATCTCTCTTCTTGGTATATCATCAATACGATCGATGCCAACGAAAATTTAGCTCAACTAACCTTATGTATATGAGAATTAAGAAGCATCGGGTTCAAATCTCCTCATCTTCAATTTATACTTAAAACGATATTATCATTTGACGTGATAATTAAGTTTCATGAAAAAGTAATTTGTTGTTGACGTGAGATATGATAAGGCTTGAAAAGGTTAAGAACTTGCCCTAAATTTCATTCACGACATGCTAAAGTCCCGATATGCTATGCTTCATGTATTCTCAACTTGATTTTTAATAATAACCTACACTACAATAATAGTTTCTATTCCTAATTTATAAAAGAGTTAATAAGAAATAGAATAAAACAACCATTGCCTACCTTAATATAATTAAAAAGTATATAAAACCTAAAACGTAATTTAAAATAAATTATCGCAAATCTAGATTATAAATTAAAATAAATTATCTATAATTAGATCAAGATTTGGAGATAGTCATGGATAAAATCGTTTGATTTGTTAATAGATATTTTTGTTAACAAACACATTTTTTTCTAGTTTCGAAGAAAAAGTTTTAAAAGCTCTCTTCTTACTTTAACATAGACATATACATACACTGGCCAATTCCGAAAATTCATATAGAGACATTATATAACAAATATGCTAAAAAAATATTAATTAGTTTTAAAAATTAATTAATTTAATACGTATTACAATTGTTCTCTACGAGTTTTCATGTTTTGAAATCGATCCATGATAAGTTTATTATCTAACTTATTCAATAAATCTTTCTCAATATAATCTATAAGACAATCATTCATCCATTGATTTTCCATTCGATTACGCAATCGAGTCTTCACAATATTCAAATTAGAAAATGTTCTCTCTACAGTATCCTTTGAAATGCTATATTCTAACCAAATAGGATATTCTTTAAACCAAACTGGATTAAATCGTCTTGACTTTGTCCCAAATTTCTTGAATGGAACAAAGTTAGTGTTAAACAATATAAGTATTATGATTTATCACATAGATTGAAAAGTAAAAACTAAAAATATTAAAAAAAATTTGGACTTACTAGTGAATTGATACGATGCTTATATTCTAACGATGAAGGGAAAAAAATTATCTTGTATCGTTTAATTCTGAAATAAAATAAAATAAAATAAATATATACATAAGTAATGTAAATATGTGAATTTAAAAATTACATCTTTTAAAAAATCTGTAAAAACAATTGCAAGAGATAGGATTCAAACTCAAGAAGTTAGAATTATAGAGGGGGACACAACCACGACACCAAAAATCAAATTTACTTTTAAAAAACTATTATTTAATATATATTGTATTTTTTTAGACTTCAAAATCAATATTAAAATACAAAAATTGAGAATGAGAGGGGCACATGTCCCCCGTCCCTTTCTTAAATCCGTCTTGCATACATATACACATACATATAAACATAGACATATATAGACACATATCGACAGACATATACATATATAGACAGACAGACATACATACGATAACTCAACTTCCATTTTTTATTCTAGTTGCAATATCTTTAGACATACAAGTGGCAAAATAAAATTTTATCTCCTAATAAATATCTCAAATGCTTATCTTAAATAAAATTAAGTGAATTAGGAAAAATCAACATATAATAAAAACAAAGTAATGTTTTAAAAATAAAAGAATCTCAATTAAATCAATGTTTAAGTCACATACAGTAGAATTAGGAAATAGTTTCAAACTCTAATTTCTTAAGTTCTGAATCCGTAAAAACGATGGAGATTATGGAGTAAGAGGGCTTCCACTGCATGTTAATGAGGCAATCTTTTCTAAATTTGATATGTCCACATGGTTTGGGTGAACAAACTCAATTTAATATTTTTTTTTCAAACAAAATCGTAAAGAAACTTTAAAAATAAGTTTGAAATCACAATCTCTACCCACAGTTTTGTCCCAAATGATGGATTGATTTGAAGATGGAAGATTAGTGTTTGAAAATAGAGTAGCTTAGCTTGAAGATGAAGGATTGTTTGAAGATGGAAGGTTAGAGTTTGCAGATGGAATAGCTTGAAGATGAATGACTGATCGAATATGGAACTTCTGGAGTAGATTCACGATGGATGATTACGTTTGAAAAAGATGGAAGAACGGTTGAGAGGAAATCAACATAATGAAATAGCAAACGGTGGGATAAGCCTTGATTTGTGTTCAAATTGCTTAAGTTATAGAAAAGATTCGAAGTGATTGATGTGCTAAAAGCTTAGAGTTGTAGGAAGAAAAATTGGTTGGTTGTTTCTCCAATTTCAATTTTTAGAGCACGTTTCCATCACATTGTAAGGTATGTTTTTAATTTTAATTTTTTAATTAAAGTGTATCTAGAAAATTTTCAAAATAAACATTGTAGCTCATATTTATAAGTTTTGGGGTATGTAGGAATTTGCAATTTTGGCTTTATTATATTTTTAATTCGTTTTTTCAAAGAAAGAGCAGATTTTCAAATGACAATTTTAAAAACTCTATTATTTTAGTTAACCCTAAAATAATCAATCTTAAAAATCTGAGCTCGGCTAAATAGTAAATTAGTGTTTTATCGAAAAACTCAAAAAATCACTTTACTTTTAAGATTTTGACGAACACCATTTTGATCAATTGCCTTCAAGATTTGAGATTTGAAAAAAAAAGAATAAAATTAATTTTTAATTTGTGTTTGTTTAATTCAAATCTGTTGATTATGTTTATGTGTTCACATAAAAAAATTATAGAATAAATTAATAATTTTTTTTTTTGTTATTTATGAATTTAGTTGATATGATGAATCTAAAACTTAATGATCTAATTATGGAAGTCACATCGTTATTTCATTAAAGTGTTAATAAAATTACAACAGATATCAAAGTATTTTTTTTTTTAAGTTTGGAATCAAACAATTATTTTTAAAAATTTAGAGTAAAAAATAAAATAAGATAGAAAATTTGAAAAACAAAATAAAATTTAAACCCTTAATAAATTAGGAAGCAAAGATTCTAATTTCCAGCCATCATTGCTTTGAGAGAGAAAGTTAAGAAAGTGAAAAGTGAAAGTGAAAGTGAATGTGAACGACACATCATTTTATTTTAATTTTCTCCAACCAAAAAGATTGCATTTACTCAAAAGAAGATATCTTTAATAAGTGCTTTCATTTCCCACATGCACTTCCACCCCTTTCACTGTCTCCCTTTCATCCTATGCTCTCTAAATTTTTCTCAATTTCACTTTCTCCTAAATGTCATGAATATTGTAGCTTTTTAAAAATAATGAACAAAAAAGTTGGGTAATTAGAAGCCATTTTCTGAAAATACTTCAGTTTTTTTAAAAAAAAATTGTTTTTTTAAATAATAGAATGATTTAAGAAACAAATTTCAATGTAGAATTTAACAACAAACTATTTATAAAAATAAGGTTATTGTGGTTGTATTGAAGAAAATCATGTTGGAGGACATGATTTTCTTTTATCCAATCATTTACGATAATGATTGTCTAGCCACAAGACTCGACATGGACCTATCTACAATTTAGGTTTTTTTTTTTAAAATTTTCTTTTTCTTGGTTTTATTCTTGATGAGTCTCATTTGTTGAATTTAATGTTTCTCAAGAGGAATGTAATTTACCTTTTCGTTGTTATTTTTATACAAACATTAAAACATGCAATTTGACACATAATATGATGATGATTAATAAAATTTGTTGTTTAAAAGAAGTTTATATGAAATTAAAAGTATGAATAACAAGCATCTCTTGTACCACATAATGGCTGTCTTTGCCCACGTGTCCCATGACAAGGCACATGTACTTCAAATTGTTGCGAAGGACAAATTATAACTTTTTTTTTTTTTTTGTAACAACAGAAACTTATTGTGTACATAATACTCTTGTTGATGTCTAGAACACAATGTGACTCCTACTTGTATTCCTATTGACTGTCTTGGAAAAGTTAGAATCGGATCATAATATATGTGATGTTCCTAGCCAACATGATGCTCTAGAATATACCAACTTTGACAAGCTATGTAGTAGTACTTACACAAAGTAGTTCTAAAATTAAGATCGCTATTTAAAAAACCAATTGGTTTAGGAAAAAAATTAATACGTTTTTCTTAACAAGGCCATGAATGATTTTGCATTGGATCCCTATTTCACAAGACTTTTTCTTTTTGGATTTTTACCATCTAGATTGTGTGTTACCATGGATACAATCATTCATTAAGAGAGTGAAATAATAGGAACACTATAGGTTGTGAAAAGGAATCTAAAGGACTCAGCTGTATAATTTTTTTTTCTTTTTACAATTATAGAGAAGAGATGAGATTCCCCACTATGTTATTGGATAGAGACCAAAATGATAATGGAAAATCTTTATGCATTTTTCTTGTAGCCCTTACTACTATTTCATTTCTTTATTTTAGTTCATTTCCTAAATAATATATATAAATTTTATACTCAGAAACTTTGACATTTGTTTTTTTAAAAAATACTAACAAATTGGAAAAGAGGAAATTAGTAAATTATTTTATTCATTTCCATAACAATGTAATACATAAGATTGTTTATAACCAACTAACAGAACACACATGTACACATAACAACTTGGTAACTAATTCAAAAATATTTCTAATATTCTCCCTCAAGATGGATTGTAATATATCTAAAATACTCATCTTAGACAGCAGGGGAAGCAAAACTCGAGAAGAAAGAGGATGTGTAAAAGCATCAGCAAGTTGTTGAGTACTAAAAACCAGAAGTAGCTTAAAAAAACTAGTAGTGATCTTATCCCTAATCAAATGGCAATCAAACTTATCCCTAATCAAATGTCAATCAAGCTCTATATATTTGTTTTTTTTCAGGAAAAGTCAGATTGTTGTGTTTTGTTATTTCATGAAAAGTCAAATTGGAAGCAATATGTATTACAGATTATCACAAAAAAGTAACACCGACAAAGAATGAGGTATTTGTAAATCAGATAATACTAATGATAATCAAATAAACTCATAAACAGTTAATGACAAATCTTTATACTCAGCTTCAGTAGAGGAATGTGCAACTATAATTCTACCATCAATATGGAGTTCATCACATGTGCACAATAGGTCTCATGGAAGATTCGAGCTAATATAAAACAAATTATTTCAAAACCATGAAACATACTTTTGCTTTTCATAACACGTAGTCACAAATATACTTTTGAACATAGCATACGCATTGAAAATCAATTTAAAACCAACTTGTAAATACTTAAACATTCGTGCTTAAGAATTCGTTAAAAAAAATCATTTAATCACTCACTAACAAATGGTTTGGTCCTTGCTTTATAATTTCCTTCAATTTCTCCTCCATTTGAAAAATTTATATTTAAGTCCTAATTAATCTCTTAATCAAGGAAAATATCCAAAAATTGATCAAAATCTCCAAAAAAGCAAAACAACCCCAAAATGCCCCAAAACACCACATTTGAGCACGTTGGCACGACCTCTAGGATCTCGCACTCGTGTAGGGTCTGGGTAGGCCCTACCACGTGCTAACCTCATAAGGAGGTGCTGAGTGCCATGTGTTAACCTCACGAAAATGTCGTGCGCGTCCTAGTCATGCGCTATTCACTTCACTTATCTTACATGCAGGCTGTATCACATGCATCTTGGTCATGCGTTCAACACTAGCCTAATGTGTGCCACCAACCTCCTTAGCCTCAAATCACATGCTTAACTTGCCTTGTCTTGCTTGAGACCCAGCCACCGTCCAAAAATTGATTTTTGTCCAAAAACTAAACTTCACTTTAAAAAATCATAACTAACAATCCATAACTCTTTTAGGAAAAATCTCTTCTGCAAAGTTGCTTGAAAATGTCTTAATTTACCTACCTCAAACGTTTGGCTCCAAATTGCAAGAGATTCATTATGTGGCTTCCAAAAAGTGCACATTGCTTAAAATGCTCCAAAAATTGACCTTTCTCCCTTTCTTCAACTTAAACTTAATCGTCCTCATCTCAATTTTGTTCAAAAGACCTAGTCTAGAAAATAGACTCAATTTTCGAACTTTTAAAAGTAAAAATAAGCTAATGGCACAAGTGAATTATGAAAAACCCTTGTCAAAAGTTGCCTATTTATAGTGAAGCCTTGCATAAAACTGAATTGATACCTTCAACCTCCTTAATCTGCCTCTTAATTCCCTTAATCCATCTCCTGCTTGACCATAAAATTCATGATACATGTTTAAGACAACTAGTTTTCCACCAAACCGATTAGCCTTAAACAGCCATGTTGGTTACTTAAACGCCTTTCTAACCTCTCAATCATGGTCGCAAGCCTTCATTGCGTGCAAGCATCCTTGCTTAACCTCTTAGTTGCATAACTTCCTCGTCTAATAACCTGTCACCTACTTGCTTGGCCTAGGACTCGGCGTGAAGTCAATAGACATCGCTTCTTTCTTGAACGATAAAAGTTATCTACAACTCTTTCTAAACGCTAACAGATAAGTAAAAGTAAAACTTATGCAGCGAACTAACAAAGAAACACCATGAAAATAAACTTGTTTACATTACTACAAGTAGTTGACAACTAAGTGCCATTAATTACAGATAACGCAATCCCCAAAAGATAAACAACTAAACTATCTTATCTTTAACAAACCATGTACATGATAAGGATTTAACTAAATTATATGTGACCCTTGACAACAAAACTATCTACAACTTCACACAGCAGTCTGAAGACAACGGTTAGACTCTCGGATCACGATTTGTACCTAAAAAGTGGGAGAACATTTGGAAAGGGTGAGTTAAAATAGCCCAGTGAGTGATGGTTTTATAAAACAAATACAATTTAACTTTCTTAAATCTTTTTAATAAACTTTCATAAACATAACATCTTTATAAATTCTTTAAATAAACTTTTTTATCTCTGTGTACTCTATACCTAGAAAAAACTTAGTCAAGATAACATAGCACCTTCAGTCTTGTTATCCTATTAAACCTCGATCAAACTAGCAGAGCAACTTTCGTCATACTATTACATAATAAAATCGGTCAAGATAGCAAAGCACCTTTGGTCTTACTATCCTACCTAGACTTAATGGTAGTAACTAAGTTGGTCAACGTAGCCTATACTCTTGACTGTGCACATTAATCATCGAGAACTCGGTATATAGAGTACCATGGTTTTCTCTTTAAAACCCTTCGATTTAAACTCTTGCTTTTAAACAACTTTCTAAAACAATGAACTTTTCTATTTTAGAAACTCTAACATGCTCGTAAATCATAACTTTGCAAATATGCATAAACTTAACAATAATTACATGCTTTGGAATCATTTCTCAGTAACACACTTTAATACTATTTAAAACATGCTTATAAATCAGTAAGCTCCGTGCTAATTAGCATCTTTATGATCTTGATATTTATTTTCTTCTCGTTTATTCTTATACTAAGAATTGTAACGTTGAAATCCAAATTTATAAATAGTGCCAAGGTACATACAGGTGCCAGTTGAGCTAAGTTCATGTTGTCCAGCTTCTACAGCTTCTAAAAATTTTAAAAACCCTAAATTACAAACTTTCAATTCAACTCATTAAAGTTGAACACAATAACCAATTTGATTTTGATAAAGTCACTTATTTCAATCTAATTATAACTACAACATTAGTGCTTCGTGAAAAATAGTTTTTTCTTGACGGGCAATGTCCATCAAAATATTATTTTTCTTAATGGGCCTTGTCCACGATCTTATCATAAACCCAAAATTATAATTTTTTTTCTTGATAGGCAATGTCCATCAAGATATCACTTTTCTTTTTGGACCTTGCCTATGATCTTTTGTTGGTCTTTGTCCATCAAGAAACCCTAGACCCATCAAGAAAATTTTAAACCCATCAAGAAATCCGAAACAAATATCTTAATTTTTTTCGATGATGACCATTGTAAATCAAAAAAATTCATCCCTTGATGGGCCTTGTCCATCAAGAAAATCTAACTAATTTGATAGGCATTGTCAATCAACTAATATATTATCCTTGATGCTTATTGTCCATCAACAAATAGTTTTCCCATCAAGAAAAATAAGAATTCACGTTTTTTTACGTTTTTCATATTTCTTCAACAAAATAAGGAGAATTTTCTTGACATACATGACCGTCCAGATAAACATTGTATTAAGAAAAATATTTTTCTTGATGGTTCTTTGTCATGACCATCAAGAAATTAAAATTTGCGTGCGTCAAGAAAGACCAAATTTGTAGTTATTAACATAAAGTTGTTTGACTGCTATTTTTCTGTTGTATTAGTTAATTTATTAGACAGTTTTTCTGTTGTATTAGTTAATCTGTTAGACAGTTTTTTGTTACTACCAAGCATCTATAAATACCAAGCTTGGTTGATGTAAATAATTCAAATAAGAAATAAAGAGCTTACTGCAGACAGTAAGGTTTTCTCCCAAGTTTTGCTTCCTTGTTATGGTATCAGAGCAATAATTTTTGCAAAGAAGAGTTGAAGAACAAAACCCAAACGTCCTTTACCCTCGTGCAGTCTACAGTGATGACGACACCTGAGAGTTCGACGTTCGGCAGCTCCAACCACTCAGTTTCGATTACCTTTTATGATCTTGAAGCCCAACTAAATCCCTTCATGCTTCACCATTCCATCACTCCGACCACCAACCTTGTTTCTACACCATTGGCAGGATCGAATAACTATACATCATGGAGTAGAGCAATGATGTTAGCCTTATCTGGAAAGAACAAAGTTGGATTTATCACCGGCGTGATCAAGAAACCTTCAGAAGGTAGTCTATTATCCGCTTGGAAATGCAACAATGAAGTTATAGCTTCTTGGATTATCAACTCTATTTCAAAGGAGATAGCAGCAAGCCTCATTTATTTATAATGGGAATGTAAAAGAGATGTGGGATGAATTGAAGGAAAGATACAAACAGTCCAATGGACCTCATATATACCAATTGCGAAAGGACCTAGTAACCACTACACAAGGGAGTTTATCAGTTGAAGTATACCATGCAAAAATTGCCACCATATGACAGGAACTTGTGGAATATCGCCCTATGGATTAATGCACCTGTGAAGGATCAAAGAAAATGATTGATTTTTTGAATGTTGAATTCGTAATGACCTTTCTCATGGGGTTAAATGAATCTTATTCACAGATTAGAGCCCAAACTCTATTGATTGATCCTTTACCTCCCATAAATAAAGTCTTTTCCTCTCATCATCCAAGAAGAAAAACAAAGATCCATTGGATCTTCACCCTCAATTGAGAGCATCACATTGATGGCTAACTCTGAAAGAAGATTTTCTTCTGATAAAT
>JBBPDI010068015.1:0-18033 GCA_037974545.1 Cucumis variabilis
AACAAAGAAAATAAATAGTGCTATATACCAACCTTAGGCATAGATACCTATGAGATGGTTTAATTTTCTTACTGGCTCATAAAATCAAAACTGTCATAAAATTCTTCTTCGTATGAAGTGAAGAAATCATGTCCATATATATATATAAAAGAACGTTCTAAAAAGAACGTTTGATATCATTCCTAGCTATAAAAAAAAAAATGTATTTAGAAACTAATTTATTCTTTTGTTTTATAAACAAAAATCTTGTTTATAAAATTGTGAAAGAAAATTAAAAATAACAGAAAACAAAACTCAAAATTTTAAAAATAGTATTTAATAAAAGAAAAACAAGAACAAACAAGTGAAATGATTATCCGGAGATGTTAAGTTATTTCAAAATTTCATTCTCACATATAATTCCATTTTGAATGAGTTATATATATATATGTATCTACATAGACACATCCCTCTCCATTGGTGAATTTAAGCCCAATGACCCATTAGGCAAAAAGTCTCTCTATTTGAAACCGCCATTTCTTAAATACAATACAAGGATGATCTACCAATATTACAACTTTATTTTGTATGAAGTTGTGTTAACATGATAATTTTGTAAGCATCCACAAGTATTACTCAACTTTTAAACATTTTATCAATTAAATCTCTAAAATCATAATTTGTATATTTATCCAAATTTTACACTTCAATTTAAACTACTCGTCATAACTGATAATCGATTTTGATTTCACAAAACTAGATGAATAATCAAACCCATGTTGAAATAACAATAATCCAATCACACAAACAAATAACTAATCATTTAAACTAAAGTCATGATTAATTATTATTGAAAACCTTAAAAGTTCTTAACAACAGTTTATACAATTGCACCATAGTAGATGATATGGGAGAGAGAGAGAGAGTATAAAGAAAGCCTATCAAAGAAAAGCAAATAGATAAATTTAGGTTTAGGGTAAAATCTAGCTAGCCATGGAAGACTGGAATCTAAAAGAACGTTCTAGTAACTGTCATAAAGTTACTAGCTATCAGCATTCCTATCATATTACTACGTGCAAATAAGAATTGATGAATTGGATATTGTGATTTCAATCAATGAAAAGGCTACCTGATCAATATTTCTCCAAGACTCAGAGTAAATTGCCCGTCGATGTATTCCTCAGTATTGGCAACCTGCATTTAAAGAGTTGTAGAAATCAGCCACTGAAAGAGACTACAGTCTTATTTGGAAACCAACTTCAAATAAATTTTCTAATTATCAAAACAAAAAAGTTTGCGAAAAAGTTTATTTTACTTCACATCTTTCAATTTGTAACCATTAATGATCTATATTTTAGAACAAACGAACTTACAAATTAGATTATTTCATAGCACTGAGAAATCAGAAAATGATACATAGTTGTAAGAAGAAACTTACAAGCAGAACACATCAAATTACATTCAGAGATGAAGAACATAGTATCCATCAATCCTACATTTGAACAATCTCTCAAGAAAAAAGATAGACACAGATGGCTAAGCTATAAACCAAGTCCTGAAGCAGAGGAAGACTCAAGAAAAATATCTACATTTATTTCAATTGAAGTAGAAAACACATCTGCAAGCTCATGTACGAGTCCACCGAGACAAGAAATCCTGAAATGTAAAGAAAAGTCAGTACAAACTCCAGCAATCAAGAGAAATGAGGGAAACAAACAGCAGATAGAAGCAAACCTTTGTACTCCATTCCCCATTTGAGTTTCACAACCACAGTCTTTCCTGTCAAATTGTTCAAAAATGGCTTCGGGTTAACTGGGATGCTGTACATTGTCCAAACAACCATATTAAAGAATTAACCATCATTTACGAATCAAGGAAAAATGGAGGGGTTGGAGAACATAAACAGCTAAAACTCAGTGAAATCAACAGAAAAGTTCATCTAATAATCTAATACTACATAAGGGTACATTGACAATAGCAATTGTTCCGGATCAAAAATTGCTGGTTACCATGGTTCGGATGTCGAATAGGTTGAATTTCTCGTTGTGGCGGTGCAGATCTGAGTCAGCTGCACGATTGAAGACGGAACCGATGGCACACGACTGAACAGAAAAGAAAGAAGAAGGGAGGGACGCTGCCGGCGGCTGGGCTTCGTCGGACGGAAGAGAGAAAAGGGGAGGGCTGGGCTTCGTCGCGACTGCCAGCAGCTGGGCTTCGTCGTGGCAGCACAGATCCGGTAGCACGCGACTGAACGAAAAAGAAAGAAGAAGTTGCCAGCAGCTGGGCTTCAACGGACGGAAGAGAGAAAAGGGGAGGATTGTGCGACGGCTAGGATGTGAGAGGATCGGAAGAATTTTTTACAACTTTCTTGACATTTTTTAAAATGTTAAGAATTTTTTAGAATTATCTTGATATTTTAAAAACGTAAAAAATTATTTATAAATTTCTTAACATTTTTAAAACGTCGAGGAAAATTATATATTATTGACGTTTACAAACTGTCAAGAATGTCGAATTGATATACATTCTTGATGTTTTAAGAATGTCAAAAAATTAATAGATATTTCTTGATGTTTAAAAAATGTCAAGAAAAAATATATCTTACTTGACGTTTAATAAACGTCAAGAAAGTTGAAAATTGGCCTTTCATATAAATTCTTGACGTTTTTTATTTGAAATCACATGTTACTTGACGTTTTTTTTTTCAAAATTATCAAGAAAGGAAAACTGCAACAGTCAAGTGAGCGTATTTTTGTTGTAGTGATGTAACCTATCCGTTAACAACGATTTTACTTTTCCTTGAGACGCATACCTTATGCCTTTTGGAAGCCAAACTCTAAAGTGTTTGATTGCCTCAGTTGTGCACACGAAGAAAGCTACCTTCATTTCTTTTCCCACAACGAGCTGTCATGTCGCTTGAGAAGATGTTTACTTCCTCGCCTCAATCTCTTGGGTACAAATACTTCTTCTTGCTGTATCTCGCCAACGCTTTGCACTTAGCATAACCCTTCCTCGCTAGCTATTCTTATCGCATTACTCACCTTCATACGATTGAACCTTTGGCTTACACTTTTCTCTTCGCGTTGCCTGCTTTCTTTCACATCCTTTCTTGTGGAATGTCTTAACACTTACACGAAACAATCTTCCAACAAGCGTCCTTAATAGGACATCTTTTTTCAGATCAGGGCCTTACAGTTGAGGCGTGCCATGTAAAGAGTTTAATTAAGACTGAACCATGAAATAGTCACTTTTACATTTTAAAACTGTTTATTGTACAAAACTTACTATTTTGATTATTGATGACCTAGGTAGCTTAATCTTAATCCTGAGCTAAATATGAACTCATGTTCACATAGGATTATCCTTAGATCTGCATAGATCAAGGCAACTCATCAGTATTAGCTCAATCAGCCTCCCATTTTAAGGGTAAGATTGGGTGGATAGCTGGAGACATAAGGTGCAAAATGGAATTCACTCTCGATTGCTTTAGAGTGAGTAGATAAGTTGTTCCCTTATATATTGAATCCAGGTCTTGAACAAGAGACCCCAGCCTCTTATTGGCTTGAGAGGGATTTGGTTTATAACCTAGACCTTAAACGAATTATTCAGTGCGACCACTACAACAAATATGTCTTTTAATAACATCAAATCATAACAATTTTTATAACATGCTATAAAACGGTAAAAAAAGCAAAAAAGGAAATAAAATTCCCTTTCCCTCTAAATTCTAAAAAAGCCCTCATTTCCCCCCCTAATCTTTCCTTATTCTTTCTCCCATTTACCATTTCATTCATCTTTTTTGCAAACTTCACCGAACAAAAGCTCCACGATTTCTTCACCTTCTTTTTACAAATCTCCTACAACGCCCAAGCTTCGACACATCTTCTCACCGTCTTCATCGAAAGCTCCAAACGGCCATCCAAATCTCTCTTCACTTTTCATATCTTCTTTCAATTCATCCCTTCTCGCTTTTGTAATCTCTTCAATCTCTTTTCATCTTTTACGGATTTTGTGATGGGGATCTCGATTTTACCATTCTTTCTAATTGTTATTTCTTCATCTTTTCCTGACTTCTTGCTCTCTTTCGGTGTCTTTGTTGTTTGATAGACTTCTTGATTTGATTACTTTTGTGGGTTTCTTTTTGTTTCATCTCAGCTTCTTACACAAACTGAAATAGCCGGCTAAGGGAAAGGAGAAATGGGATTGACCTTCACCAAGCTCTTCAGTAGGCTTTTTGCTAAGAAGGAGATGTGGATTTTAATGGTTGGTCTTGATGCTGCGGGAAAGACCACGATCTTGTACAAGCTCAAGTTCGGAGAAATTGTCACAACTATTCCTCTACAATTGGTGAGTTCTTTGATTACAAATCCTTCTTTCATTAAATGTCAAGTTTTGATTGTTTAATTTGAATTATTGTTACCCATTTATGAAATTGCTTCATGCATTGGATTGGGATTTTTTTTCTTTTTTTAGTTTGTACTTTTTTTAGAAAAATGAAAATTATTGAAGATTTTCTCTATAGCTTTGATTATGTTTTAGGTGCCAATGGCTCTATGCTTAGTATTATAATATCTTTCATTCTTTTATATTTTTCCATTTCCCATTTTTTGGTGATCATTATTTTCATTTCTTCTTTCCTTTGACTTCTTCATCATCTCCATCTTTTTCTTTCTCTTCCTTCTTTGTTGCTTCTTCACGGTATGCTTCTTCTTTTAATTCTATGGACTTTGTTGCTTTCATCATTAATTTGCTTCCCTTGTTTCCATAACTCTGACTTCATTGGAGATTTTACTGCCTTTTGATTTCTCTTCATTTTTTTATGTTTTCTATTTGATATCTTCGATGTGCTTTATCATTTGTATCTCTTGTTCTGTTCTGTAAGAGGTGTGTGATTTGATTTTTTGAATTCGTTTTGCTATTTTTCTTTCCTTAATTGCTCTCATTTAATTCCAGTATGTATGTTGTTGAATTTTGCCTATTTATGTTCTCATATTCAATTAGATTGCGATGTTTCAAGCTTCTTTATTTTGCTTTCCTTTCTGGAATTTGGCAGCTGTAGGCGAAATGGAACGTGGATGAGGTTAATTACTATCTATATTTTCTCATTTTTGGAAGCAAAAGAGGTTGTTTCAATGTGCAGACTAGGTGTTGACGTTAATTGCTTTCCAGGTTTGATCAGCTTTATGTTTAAATGCTTAGTGTTTATAGGGTTGAAGCTTAAGGTTTACAAAACTTTTGGTAAATTAGCAGCATGCATTTGGTAAATTTTCTACATCACAAATTAATGTTTATTCATTTTGAATTAATTTACACAAGCTAATACTGCTCTAAGACTAAGAGCTCATGGTGTAATGATGGGTCGAGCTGCTTACCAGAAGTATGTTTATGAACATGTTGGAAATTACTATCTTTTCTTTCTTTTTTGTTTAATTATTATTACAAGCAAATGTCAAATTGTCACATCCTTTTCAAGGTATAGGATATGTCCTATAGTCAGAACTAGTTTCAACCATTATCAGTGTAAGAGGAGCTGAAAAATGACATGTTATGTTCCATGCTTAAAAAATAGAACTCTTCTATAATATCTAGTTGGATCTTCCTGTAGAGGTTGTTAGGATTTCTTATTTTTCTCAACCCCTTATTGTTGTAGACAAAAATCTGTGTACTTGAAAATGAGGCTAGCGATGAATTTCCATCTTCAAGAGGACTTGATGCTCTGAGTTCTAGTTTAGAAACTGACCATGAGGTAAACTTTTCCTGTGAATTTCAATTTTTGTGGCAGTATTCTAGTTCATTAATGTTTAGCACGATTGTTCTTTTTCGGGATGCCAACAGTATTCTTAATTCAATTTTTGTAGTACTGGTATTGAGCATTTTTCTCATACGTGTACTTCATTTGTTCTGAGTAACTCCATGCAAAGATGTTAATAAGAAGTTTGTAAATATAGCATAAAGATGATCGTTGCAGTCATTGAAGCAGATTGACTGGTATATTTACTCAGTCATAAAAGTTGAAGTTCACACAATGTTTTATTGATTGATTCATACGCTGATATTCAGATAATAAAGGATGCAAATCTTGAAGAATTGCAAGAATTGGGATTTGGGACATTGATATCGTTCTTCATGGAAAATAAAGGGGAACAGATGTTGCTATTAAGAAAATAAAAAAAATGTTGTTTCTCAGGCAGTTTTTCAGAGGAAGAACGACTCGTGAGTTCAACATAATTTGAAATGTGAGCTTTTTAAATATATAACTAATTCCTGTGCTGAATAGCTTCTTAAGATATTGGTGAATATAATATGAGTTTTCTTAGAAAATTACAAAATTGTGCATGCAGTTTCAAAGTAAAAGTTGTATGTTTTATTTTTTTCAAAATATAGTATGAATACACTTGTTTTTGGACGTGGGCATGGAACTCTTCCATTGATGGCACCAAAATTGTTAGACAATACCAGTTCTAAGCTCTCTGAGATGGTAGCCAAAAAAAGATCTTTATTTCCTTTCAACTAAATCAAGCTGTGTAAATGTTGCTATTTTGGAGGAAAACTAAAAGGCATACTTTTAGATTTTTAGAAGATAATATAATTCTATTTTTGCTTTATTATCATTTTTCTTTTTAATAAGTTGATGTTTTCTCATTTGATATTGCAATGTGGGAGATTTTGACTGGCAAGGAGCCATATAAATGCATTTTCGTGCCATCATCATTAAACTTTCCTTCATCATCGGTAAACTTTCCTTCATTATCGTTAATATTTCAACAGAGTAATTGTTGCATTCAGTTGTGTATGAAATGAGTTGGAACAACACTCAACAGACAAAAGTTCATCATGTTAACACTAATTATCCTTATAACACTGCTGGAAGTTTTCTAGAACACTTAACACCTTTTGATATATTTTGTTATAGCCATCTTTTCTACAAGATTTGATGGACTTGAAACACTATAAAAGTAACAAAGGATTTTAGTTCAAAAAAAGGTATTTGTGGGGCAAAAGTACTTTGATATAAAGTAGAACACAACACTCTAAATTACCATATTTTGTTCCAATCTCTTCCACAGTATATTAGAGCATATACTCTCTTTACCATTGGAATTAGAGGAGAATTTTGTGTTATTATAATATTTTATTATAGCCATATTTTGAATTTGAAAGCAATTTGACAATAGAATAAATGATGCAATTTTCCCATCCAAAATGCTCAAAAGCTTATGTTTGACTTGTATAAACAGGAGACTTTGTAAAAGGAAAAAACCAAATCAAAGGGGAGAATTTAAGAAAATTTTCAAGATTCTATGAATTGCATAAGATCTCTAGTATTCTTTGATAAGTGGGATTAAAAATTCTTGACTCTTATGGTGAGTGGCATTGATAGATAGTTTTCATATTTTGTTGTAAAGCTAAAATTCTACAATCAGTGTATTGATAGACTGTTATGGTGTTTGTATTTATTGATTCTGAAGGTGGTTGAGACGGAGGCTGAAATATTGAAGTCACTGGAATTTGAACTTGGAAATTACATGATAAAGACCTTTTTAAGACAAGTGCAATGGGTGTATCCTTCACTGTTTGTACTTATCCAAAATGTGCAGCACTTGCATGGTTTTTTAACTTATGGAGCATTTTAGTGATGTGCAAGAGATTCACATTAGTTGCTTAAGAGACTTATGAGGTAACCTCCTAATTCTTTGTCAATTTTACAGATGTTCAAAAATAATTATAGTTACTTATATCTCATTATTAGTTTAATGAAGTGTTTCTTTTTATGTTCTAATATGCTTCACTTGTGATATATTAGTCTTGCATATGAAGAGTCAGAGAAATTTTGGATAAACAGCTTGCTGCTCTTGAACTGGAGGTTCTTTACAAGTTGAAGTGTAAGGTGAATTAACCACCCTTGTTAGTTTCCTACATAAATTTGTATGCTCTGGATTTTGATAGGTATCATATGTTTATATCAGCAAATTGTTAGGAAAATAAAAGGTTTGTCCATGCACCTACTCTTTTATATCCATAATATCTTTCTATTAGGGAAACCATCTATTTTAGTTGCTATGAATTTTCTATTTGTCTTTATGTTAGTTCATGTTTTGATGTGTGAGATTTGTGAAGTTTGAGGTGCAATTTGTGCAGTGTGAAAATCATTGAATTTTATCATTATGTTAGTTCTTTGAAGATGGAGTAACCCATGATATCTCCTATAGTTTTCAACCACTATGACTATTGGCTATGGTTTCTTTGATCTCAAGGATAATATTTTTTATTTTTCTATTAGTTATTTGATCTCAATGATAATTTTTTTATTTTTCTGTTGAGCTGTCTGTTGAGGAGGTGATAATATATACATGCATACACACATATATAACTATATTGTTATTATTCTTAGTACCAAAGTTAATTATAATTAGTTGTCACATTTTGTGTTAATTTTAGTGTAGAAAAATGTTAGTGTTGAATATCATAATAAAAATAAGAAAGAAAATAATAAACTTTGATGATTTTGTTGAAGACATCTATTTTTTTTTAACTCTATTTTTCTTATTAAACTTCGTTAGTTTGATGGTTTTGGATTCTGATGAGAGAAAGTTCCATTATGATTTGGACTCTTTTTCTTATTAAATTTGTGATGTTCAGAATGAATTTTGCAGGTTGGGAAAAGAATTATTAAGAAGAGAATTCATGTCGGAGTCGAGCATGTGCAACCTTCTTGATGCACCGAGGAATTTTGCTTGAGGAAGGTGAAGAATGACGAGCTAAAGGCCGAAGCCAAGGCCAAATGCGCAGTCATCTGCACCAAGCGACAACCAGAAGGCCCCAAGCCAGGTTTCATGGTTGAAGGTGCTTTAATGGAGACTATGACTCCCATTCCATATGATGTGGTTAATGATCTCAAGGGTGTCTATTAGAAATTTCTCCTCTTTGAACTTTTGCCTTGTTTTGTCAACCTTATTTTTGTTTGACCTTTGAACTGCTTGAATAGTGCAATTTTCTCAGTATGCTTCTAAATTTTTTATACCAAACTTATGGAGTTGAATTGTTTCTTAGTTTCTGGTTTTGCAAATAGCATATAAAGCAGTGTTGTTTTAGCTTATTCAAAGTAAATTTTGTTGCGTGATGTTCTTGTTCCTATTGTTTTCATATATCCATATTTCTTAAAGCTGACTAACCTTTCAATTCTTAATCATCATTAAATTTTGATAACAAAAATGAGTTTTTAAAACTAGTTTTGAGTTTCAAACTTGCTTACACTTTGATATTACTCGGGACAGAGAATGCTTTGAATGGTTTTGATAATGCTTTTTCGAATGCAATAAAAAACGTTACAAAAAGTCTTTTATAACATTTTTCCAAGGTTATTAAAACGCTATTGAAACATTTTGATAACGTTTTTTCAATGTTATTAAAATAGCTATTGAAACGTTTTGATAACGCTTTTCGAACGCAAAAAAATGCTATAAAAGACATTTTATAGCATTTTTATAGCATTTTTTCAATGTTATTGAAAACATTATTAAAACATTTTGATAAAGATTTTTCCAACACAATAAAAAACACTTCAATTTTCAATAGCGTTTTTTTCATGTTATAAAAAGCATTTATAGCATCATATATGTGCTATCAATAGAGACATATTATAGCGTTTTACACAGCATTGTTAAAACGTTATGGAAAGTCATGGACTTTCAATAACATTGGCTATGACAACGTTTCGAAAACGCTATCAAAAATCAACAATAGCGTTTTTTTGATGTTATCGTAAATGATATTTCTTGTAGGTCTCATGTGTTTTCACTTTGGTAAGTGCCATTATCCTAATAGAATATTATACAATTTTTTCTCAAACAAGATGTTCCCTCGACTGTAATAATGCACTTTTACACAACATTGATATGAGAACTACAGATTGGTCTTATAGAGTTGCACGCTTGGTAATGGGATCACTAAATTACAGAAGATTTACTTATATGGGGTCTGTGACTAGGCAATTTGATATGGATGTAACTTAGAAAAATATCTATTGGTATAAAAACATTATGAGGCTCTATACCATGCATTTTCAACTAATTCAAATACAACATCAAACAACTTGAAACTAGAAACTAAAATGGTATTCCACCTCTGGAGATATATTTGGGCAGTGTGAAAGCGAATTTCATGTATGGTGGCAAGCAAATAGCAATCAAAACTTAATAAAAAGTACAAACCTTAAACTTCATTCGAACCCTCTAAAACAATCAAAACTACAAACATCAAGCTCCCAGGTGTTGAAGTTCAGTTTAGTGGATAGAAACAAAGTCATCATTTGATGCACCTCTTCCCTACTTGGAACATTCTGAAAAGCTAAGGCTTTTGATGAATCAAATAACCTACACAAGAAAAAAAAATCCAATTATCAAGGTTCAGGAAAGGTTAAAAAAGATGATTGGCCATCTAGCTTGAACTCCTTTTTCCATTAACCTATCTAAATGTTAAACCAAGGAAATACAGAATTAAAAAAGAGGACTTGTTTTAACTGCATGTGTAATTTATTCCATGTAGCTTTACCTTTGCACTATCACGAGGTAAGATCCCATCTCCCACCCATGCCAGTAGCTTCTCATTTGCAGGAATTGGAAGATCTGGAGTAGGCAAAAGGGAGACATAAGGAGAAGTGATTTCTGCTTTACATGGAACCTAAGAAACTTGTAGAGAAGTATGGTTTACTCAAGCAAAACATATAGATTAAATTGGAAAGGCTGATATAGATTGAAAAAGAAAGAAAGAAAAATCTAGAGAATCTCATTAGCTAAAACATAAGAGATTTTCAAGGTATTCGTCACAGATAAACATGTTGGTAAGGAGGAGATAATTGGTTAGTACTAAATACAAATCAAGGAAGTATAGAATCACTTCATATATTGTTTATCTCCATATCATGTTATGTTGTAAGAATAGTGAACTCATTTTACTATTAGCAACATATCATTAATTTTAATATTCAAACCATCAAAGGGTTAAAAGTGTCAAAAACAAAATTAAAACGAAAACTCTCACTCAAGAATAGAAAAGATATACAAGGGAGCTTCAACCAAAATGTAAGTAAGACTGAAGTTCTCACTCAAAGAAAAAATACAAAGGAAAGACATACCAAAGGATATTTTCTTGGTGCCTCAAAAGCTGTTGATTTATTATAGTTTTATACTACCATGGAACCCATACACCATCTATAGCGCTGGGACCAGCTTCTCATCTGAAAAAGGACTGCAAGTCGTCATGACTTTATCTATACCGGCAATAAACAGGGACGTAACATACCAGCCATGCTAAAATACAAAAGAAGAAACTTTGACTAAATATTTTGAATATTAAAAGCCAACTAGTAGCCAAGAGGAAGACAGATCCATGATACTGTTGGCTATTGTTATTAAATAGATTATATTCCTACAGTTGTAGCCAAAAGTAGACCTCCAACAGACAACTTAGGAGTTACTAGTTAAGATTGAAGATGGTACAATAGGCTCTCTGAAACAATTATAGTTGACAACTAGAAA
This sequence comes from Cucumis variabilis, assembly GCA_037974545.1. NCBI lineage: Eukaryota > Viridiplantae > Streptophyta > Magnoliopsida > Cucurbitales > Cucurbitaceae > Cucumis > Cucumis variabilis. The sequence goes on from JBBPDI010068015.1 coordinate 11,517, forward strand.
GGAAATTACAATTTCAATTTTCATCCAGTTTGAATCACGAATGGAAAGGTAATATATGAATCTATTTAACTTTCTAAATAAAGTAATAAGAACTCCATATTTCATCATTTTGTGTTGAAAAGGAATGTCGAGTTCTTCACATGAAGACACGTAAAGCTGCCTACAGCCCAATAAGACAAAGAAAGTAAAATGTAGCACATCAATATGATGAATCAGTTAATCTAGATTAAAAGAATAAGCACTGAATGTAAGGGTAATGCAATATAGATATCTTAAAGTAATAAGTTCTCGTGCATTATATTGTTATTTTAGTAGTAGCAATCACTTCCTCCTCTTCTATCGCCTTCTTCTTTGATGTAGGTGATACTAGTGGTACACTAGTAGCAATCACTTTCTTCTCTTTTATTACATTTTTTAAATTTGTATCACTTTCCTCGAGCTCTTGAAATGGTACACTGATAGTTGTCATCTCTTTTACCATTTTCTTTGAAAATTTCTACTAAAACCATCAAAACTTTCGAAGCATAAGTAGTTTGTAACTACACTTTAAACTTTATTTTAGAAACATACATTTTACCTTCTCCTGGACTTTATTCTTGAAGCAACTACCATGTTCGGATGTTGGCATGTTTTGAACTTTCTTACTATTCCCGAATGTGTTCAAAACATGTCAACATCCAAGATGGTAGATGCTCCAAGAATAAAGTCCGAGAAAATAAAATGTTTGTTTCTAAATAAAGTTACAATATAAATTGTTTATTAAAGTGAAGTTACAAATTACTTTTGCTTCGAAAGTTTTGATGGTTTTAGGAGAAAGTTTCAAAGAAGATGGTAAAAGAAACGAAAGCTATTAGTGTACCATATCTTGAGCTCGAGGCAGTGATACAAATTTGAAAAATGTGGTAAAGGAGAAAAAAAAATGATTTCTACTACTAAGCCACCATACTCGAAAAATTAGACAGATGTGAAGGTGAATTGTAAATTCTCGTGGTTTATCTTATTTAGAAACAAACAATTTTACGTGTATGAGTTCTTAGATTGTCATAATTGTGTGAGGTAAAACCTTTAAGCACAATGACAAAGGAGATGGAGGTTACTAGTGCACCATCCAACCTATCAATACAATTGAAGTATATTCTTAGATATGCTGAAAAGGTAATGGTTTATGAGTCTAGTTTTTCCTTTCAACTAACCTCTTTGGTTTATGCTGAAAGAGTCACGCGTCTTGCAAGAAGATGTAATCGATTTTTGCAAAATGTGAAGACTTTATCAATGGTGACTTATATCATGTAAGTAAATGTTACTTTCTTATGATATATATGTATTAATACTTTTTAATTAATAATAAGTTCATGTGTGTCATTGATCTATTGTAGGTACTTATACTCATTCATTATTGATTTGAAGAAAGCTTTGAAGTACATTTTTGTAGATCCATCTCTTATATCAGTGGGCCATAGTACATGAGAGATTAAAGCTCGAAACCTTTTGAGTAAATCAATAACTTTTGAATAAGATGAATTGGTTATTGCTTAGTATAATCTCAAGTAATTACAATTTTTATCAATTCAAACTTGCATTAGTAGAAAAATACTAAATATTTGCATATATATTTTGCTTATTGATCACTGATCATTAGTTGTTATTAATGCGTACGATGATGTGGTGTACCATCTTAACTCATTGAGAACAAGCTTATGAGAAGATATCAAATACATAACAAATATGTAAGCTAACTCTGCTTATGTTTTTTTTTATCGCTAAGAATATTTCATATTGAATTATACGGGAAATGTAGGCCTGACTATTTTTTTATTTTAAAAAAGATTAGAAAAAACCATGTTCTGGAAAGAGGTAACAGTAAATATATTTAAAAGATAATTTAAATTTTAATATCATTACGTATAATTTAATCACATAATATAATATGCATTGTTGGTTTTGTATTATAGTGTCATTTACAAGTGGGTACTGTAGAATGTGGGTATTATGTTATGAGATACATGCAGAAAATTATGACTAAGGACAAGCATTATCACCGACGCAGTATATTTTTAAACTATACTTAAATTGTAACATTATAATTAGTATAATATTACCATTTTTTCTTTTAACCAAAGTGTCTATTCAACATTTTATATTTTATAGATTGTTACAAGAAGCTCGTACTTGCAACTTGAATTATATGAAAAGTGAGCTAAATTTTTAGCTCAGTACATCTTATAGACATCTAGATATGTTGTTCTTGTTAATTTTGTAAATGGCTAACATGAGAATGCTCATAACCTTTTTTGTGTAAATGTTTTGTTCATAGTCATTATAATGCTTGTATACTTGAGGTAAAAGATGTAGGAAGATTGACTTTTGTCTTGTTTGATATATTGGGTTGGAATTACTATATTGTAATACCACACATGTGGATTGGTTTAATAACACACAACACAACAAAGAAGATGGATTGGGGTAGTGGTTCATATAAAATAGATCATTCTAAATTTTCGAATAGACCACGTATACGAAATCTTAGTTGGATATATATGATTGGAATTGTGCAATGGTTTGGACGTATTGTTGAAGAATGAAATTATTGTTGGTTTACTTATTATATTAAATTATTTTTCTTTCTTTGTTAGGTAACTAAGTGAATTAGGTATTTGTTTCTTGAATGTTGAATTAAGAACATATTTAAGTAATGGAATTACTTTTGGTTGGAGTGTTTATTTTGTTGGTGGATCTATCTTATTGAAATGAATGTAGGTAACGCACGAAATGAGAAATAGAAAATTCAGTATATATAATATGTTAATAAAAGGTATACATGACGGTTAATATATGTCAAAAGTTAAATAATTTGTCCATTCATTTGTGTAAATATTGTAAAATAGATAAAGGATACTATTTTACTTCACACATAAAATAAATCAAGTAAACTTTTCTGTTGACAAATATAATATTTTACTTATAAATAGAGTACACTATCTTACTTAACATGTAAAAGTCAAGCATATTATCTTACTTGACACGAAAAAAGATTTAAGTATACTATCTTATTTGACATGTAAAATAAGTCAAGTATAATATCTTAATTGACTTGAAAATTATATAAGCAAATATGTAACTTGATGGTGTTTTAGTGTCAATTAATCGGACTATACTTCATTGTTGATTACTAGATGCTTTTTTAAATGTCAAGTATCGGACTACTTAACATTGTATTAAATGTTATAGTGGTGATAATTCAATTCTCACTTGAGCTAGTGATGGTCTAATTATTAATTTGCCTTGAGAGCAAGCATCACATGATGATTAATTAGATTGAAGAATCTAAGAGCACTTCAATGGATGTTCGTGTGAATATTCAATTATTCTTCTCATTATTAGACCCTGGACAACCTAATTTGTCATGCCAAATAGCGAAATTATCTGGTTCATGAACTTAATGTTCATATTATTACATATGAACATATTACTTGACCTTTTCAGTATTTGTTTTTCATTTGAGATAGTACATCTAATATAAAGATATTGTATTTCATTCTTTCTATCAGTCTTAATATGATAACTATTTCAACATATATCTTTAAAACTCAGTAAATTTGTTTTTGACTGATTAAACAACAATGCATTATTAATATTAAAAAATGTGTACCTCTAGGAAAATTAAATTTGCTCTTCCAAAATCCTTTAATTAGATGTGCGGAATCTGATATTGTATTGACTTTTGTTTCTAGCATTGTCAGTTTGGAAAAAATATTTTTTATTTGGCAGTGTTATACTTGTACATATATCTCCACTTCTCGTTTTTTTAGTTATTCAGCATCAGAAAACTATTCATGCTTCTTCATGAAATAAAATAATTATAATGAGAAAAAAATTTAGAATATAATAATAAAAAAACATTACTCACTACAAGAAATAGCGAATTGTTTGACACATAAAATCATAAAGAGATATACAAAAATGCGTAGGAAGATCCTTTTTCGATGCAAAATGGCCGTTATAACCAAGGTTGGGAGTAATGTGTTTAGAGAGGAATTCTCGATGCCATGGAGTGAAGCGTTGAAATATCATAGAACTTCTGATGCCATATGGCATCAGAAATTTTTTCATCGAACTGGTTCTTCCTTTCTGCTAAAAAAATATTGAGAAAATTGAATTGCTTGTGTGAAACAAGAGTCCATTCATGAATGAAAACAAAGTAGCAACCTATTGCAGTTACCCAAGCAATTAAAGTAGGAACCTCTCAAATCTAAGTAAAGTTCTTTTAGCATGCAGCTGCAATCCATCATTATAATTCAAGTTATTGTACAGAAGTCGAACCCTTCAATAATGAACATAGAAAAACATCAAATTTGAAATAATGCCCCAAGAAAAATTAGGGCAAAATTTAAATATAGATTAAACTTACCAACAGAGATAGGGTGATAGCAGAATCAAACGAGACGAGATAGGCAACAACAACGACAATGGAAGGAGCGACGAGGGTAGGTTATCATGTCGCATTCCCTTTGATCCTTTTTTCGCAAACCCTTCATTATCTCTTTAACCCCTCTTCACATATCTGTGAAATAGATTAGAAGAGGGATTTTAAATGGGAACTGTCGACACAATATTGGTAGTGTCAGCAATTTCACTAACAACTCTTGACACTCTCTTGATGCGTTGGGAGTTAAACTCTAATTTTTGCATGAAGATATCTTATCTCCTGACATTGGATCTCTTCACTATGAGAAGCTACATTGGGAGATCCAAAAAAATTTGTAGTGAATTTTGATATAATCACAAAGAAAATAATTCGAGTCATGCTCCTTCACCGAGCCGTCTGAGCCTTTTCCCTTTTATCCAGTCAAGTCGCATCCTCTTCCCCCAAGCCGAACTGATTTTGGTATCATTTGAGCCATTTTTTTCGTGAGTTTTACTTGGTTTTTGGGTATACCCATCAAATGAAAATTTTGACAAGAATAATTTTACTTTGGATCTAATTTGGATTTTTTTTTTGAAGGTTCAATTAGCTAAATCTTTGAAGGAGTTATCCTTGAAAATTTTCTTCAATCAAGGTTGAATTGGTTTCAACCTCAACTTTTGGTAAGTTGATTTGAGAGGATTTTTGGAACTATCAATTGTTAATTTTGTTAATTAAGTCATTGATTTTCCTTTACTAATTAGAAATTACCTCGTTGGAAAACTGTGACTGTGAGGGAATATCTGTTGGCTAATCTCTCAGGTAAGATATTCTACTAATGAACCTTGTAACTAAAGTTAAGAGATTGTATGTGTTTATGGATTATGCATTGATGGTAGCTAAAATGCATAGTTTAATTATGTAGATGTTGGCTAATGTTACATGTTGAATAGATATGATTTATGGATTCCATACTTTATGAAATTTTATGCTTTATGGATTGTTATGACTGTTGATTTATGTCATGTTTATGTTTATCATTACATGCTTTCGGAGTATGGTATGTCTGTTACCTTTGTTTGTTAGGTTTTATACCCCACATGTATTGTATTTCTACCTATAGGGTCACTCGCACGACTAGAGGTGTTTTGACAAAATCACTCGCACGATTAGGGGTGTTTAGACAGGATCACTTGCATGATTAGCGATGTATCTATGGATCACATGCACAGTTAATTAAAGTGTATACCTATATATCACTTGCACGACTAGGGATGTTCCTATGGGATCACTCACACGATTAGGAGTGTTTGTATGATCTTAATCGCCTCGGTGTATTCCATTGGACACACGACATTGTTATTACATCCCTAATAGGAAATTGACAAATCACCTAGCGGGACTAGTAATGGGTCCCTGCTATATTTTTATATACTAACTATTTTTCTATGTTTAATATTTCAAGTAAAAGGTAGAGAATCTAAAAAGCTGGCGAGCGACAGAAATGGCTTGTAACATGCCATATAGGGACATAATTTTGCTTTCCTCTTTTCTTCATCAGTTTTCTGTATTTTAAGTTTTAGACATTTTATTTAAAGTTTTATCTTATTTATTTATCTTTATTTTCTTTAAAAATTTTAGAACATGTGGGTTATGTTTTAACATTATTTTTATTCATTTTGTTAATTCTATGTTTTTCAAACGTATATTTGATAGTATTTTAATAAGAATTTAGTTTCTCTTTTCAGAAAAGTGTTAAATGATATTTTATCTTTTAAGTAATGACTTCACTTACTTTAAGAGTTTGGGTCGTTACAAGGACTTTCTTTTTAGCTAATCTCGGGTAAGAGATTCTTCTATTGGACCTTTAAATGAAAGTCTAAAAGTCTGCATGTTTTGACTGGTTATGCATTAACAGTAGCTAAAATGCATAGATGACTTGTTATAGTTGTTGGTTGATCTTATGTGATGTTTATGCACATTTGATGGATTATATGAGTTGTTATGATTGATGTTTCATGTAATGTTTTTTATGCAAGCTACATGCTTTTGAACTTTGTGATGTGTGTTAACTTTGACTATTAAAATATGTACCTACATATACGGTGTCTCTCG
>JBBPDI010068024.1:0-18033 GCA_037974545.1 Cucumis variabilis
TATTATAATCAATAACAATTATTACAATAATAACACTTTATTAATAACGGTCAATGGATTATATTTATAATCTACGAATTTTAGGACATAATTCCCAACATAAATGACACGATAGAAGATTTTTGAGCTACCCTCGATGTTGATAGAAATGAAATCGTAGAGCTGAACACGAAGGTGAACCTTTCAATGTAAGCGTTGACAAACCAAATTTCGGTTGGAGGAGAAATCTCATTTGGTAGAATAAAGATTCCTGAGCCCATGCCCTTCTGCGGGGCAAGAGATGCAAAGGCGTTAGAAAATTTCATCTTTGACATCGAACAATGTTTTAAGGCCACAAGTACAGTTATCGAAGAGGCCAAAGTGACGTTGGCGACCATACATCTGTCTGAAGATACGAAGTTGTGGTGGAGGTCCCAATATGTTGACATGCAGTTAGAAAATTCCTGAGCCCAAGCCCTTCTGCGGGGCAAGAGATGCAAAGGCGTTAGAAAATTTCATTTTTGACATCAAACAGTGTTTTAAGGCCACAAGTACAGTAATCGAAGAGGCCAAAGGGGCGTTGGCGACCATACATCTGTCTGAAGATACGAAGTTGTGGTGGAGATCCCAATATGTTGACATGCAGGAAGGGTATTGCACAATAGATACGTAGGATGCTCTAAAAGAAGAACTTTGTTCGCAGTCTTTCTCGAGAATGTTGAAATTCTAGCTCGATAGAAACTACACAAACTGAAGCACATCGATAACATACGAGACTATGTGAAATGGTTTGTAGGGCTGATGCTAGATATAAGAGATATATCGAAAAAGATAAAGTTTTTTGTTTTGTCGAAGATTTGAAGCCCTCAGCTAAGACCAAACTATATGAACAAAGGGTCTAAAACCTCACGTCAGCATACGTAGTGACTGAACGGTTGTTTGACTTATCCAATAACTCTCAAGATGTAAGACGCCGTTAGAGTTCCTCATTTGGGGGAAACAGGAACAACTGTCCAAGTTCTCCCAAATCTGCAGATGGAGACAAATGTCATAGCAGAGACCGCAAGTGCTTTCAAGCAAATACAGAAACCACTTGACGATGACCTAACAATCAAAACATAATCAGTCGTCCGCTTAGTTGTTTCATATGTAAAAGGCCTTAACTTGCTAGAGAGTGTTCCAACCGAACTGTCTTTAATGCTTTTCAAGCCACGTTAACCTCCAATTTAGTTGATAAATTGAGTCAAATCGAAGGAGAAATTGTCCAGATAGAAGAATGTGAAAATCATAGAATAAGGGCCTTGAAATTTCTGTCATCTCTCCAGAAGAAGGTAGGGGAGACTAGTGGACCGACGAAGAGGAGTCTAAAGTACGTGGATTGTTGGGTTAACCAAAAACCATCCAAGAGCACTATGGTGGATTTTGGTGCAACTCACAATTTCATAATAGAGGTAGAAGACAGATGGCTGAATCTCCGTTGGAAGAAAGATATGGGAAAGATGAAGGCCATGAATTTGGCTGCCTTGATATTGTCGTGCTAGTAAAGCGAATGATGATAAGTTTGGAAGCATGGAACAACCTCATAGACTTGGTTGTTGTTAAAATTAATGACTTCGATGTAGTACTGGGAATGGAATTTCTACTCAAACATCATGTTATACCAATGCCGCTGGTCAAATGTCTAATGATTACTGGATCTACGTCCACCGTTGTACAGACAGACATCCTCAGCCTAACAGGGTAAAGATGATTTCAATCATGCAACTGAAGAAAGACCTTGCTTGAGACGAATCAACATTTATGGCTATTTCGCTTGAGTCGTTGGAAAATCGAGGGGAGACAGTCCCCATAGACATTTTATGTGTCTTAAAGAGATACAGGGATGTGATGCCAGATAGTCTGCCTAAATCTCTACCTCTATGAAGAATGATTGATCATGAGATAGAGTTATTGCTAGGGACAAAACTACCTACAAAGAATGCTTATCGTATGGTACCACTGGAGTTGACTGAACTTCAGAAACAATTAGATAAATTAGCAACAATCCTTTTCTGAAAGAAGAAGGATGGAAGTTTGCAGTAGTGCATCGACTACTGTGCCCTGAACAAGATCACAGTTTGCAACAGATATCCGCTTCCCATAATCACTGACCTGTTTGACTGCCTACATAGGAAAAATTATTTTTTGAAGCTAAACCTGCGGTCGGGCTATTATCAAGTGGGAATTTTCAAGGGAGATGAGCCTAAAATGACTTGTGTCACGAGGTATGAGGCATCCAAATTCCTTGTTATTCCATTTGGTCTTACCAATGTGCCTGCAACTTTTTGTATTCTGATAAGCCAGGTCTTCCATGAATACCTTGACAAGTTTGTCGTGATCTATCTTGATGATATAGTGGTCTATAGCTCCACGATGGAAGAACACAAGGACCACCTCTAAAGGATTTTCTAGAAACTAAAGGAGAATCAGTTATATATCAAGAGGGAAAAGCGTTCCTTTGCACAAGAATGGATAAATTTTATGGGTCATGTGATTGAGTGTGACTAATTTGGTATGGAGGAGGGGAAGATCGTCGCGATATGTGATTGGGGATTACCAAGTTCATTCACTGACTTGCGTTCCTTTCTCGGATTAGCTAACTATTATAGGCAATTCTTGAAAGAATTTTTCAAAAGAGCAAGCCCGCTGACTGAGTTATTGAAAAATGACAGCTTATGGGGTTGGACCTCCGAATGCCAGATTGCCTTTGATGAGTTAAAGCAAGCCATGATCGAGGGGCTAGTTCTTGGGATCGTTGATGTGACCTAACCGTTTGATGTCGAGACTGCTGCATCTAATTACTGAAGAAGGGCTACTTTTGGCCCAATATGAGGGACGTTGTCATGCAATACACGAAGACATGTCTCATCTATCAATAGGAAAAAATCAAGAAAGTGAAAGTTGTTGGACTTCTCGAACCTCTGCCAGTTTCAACTAGACTGTGGAAGAGTATTTCTATGGACTTCATGACCCACCTCCCTAATGTAGGTGATTATGAGACCATCTTGGTCATCATAGATCAGTTTTCAAAATATGCCACTTTCATTACCACTACCAATTTGTGTTTTGCTAAATTGATAGCCCAATTGTTCTTCAAACACATTGTCAAGTTATGGGGTGTATCGACAAGCATTGTGAGTGATCGAGATGGTAGATTCATTGACACTTTTTGGATAGAACTATTCACTTTAATTTCTTAGGGACAAGTCTGAATGTGTCCTCAAGTTACCATCCTCGGATAGATGGTCAGACCAAGAAATTCAACTGTATGCTCGAATAATATCTGCGCCATTTTGTTAATGCAATACAAAAGAATTGGGTTAAGTTGTTGGATGTAGTCCAATTTTTTTAATGCTCAGACAAACTCGTCAACTTGGAGAAGCCCGTTTGAGATTATTTGTGGTAGGTAACCTGTATTGCCGCACTTTGTTGATCACCCCTATGTGGAGAAGAACCCCAAGGCTCACAACTTTACTAGGGAATTGAAGTACACAATGGACATCGCTTGAGTCTATCTGGAGAAAGCCTCGAAGCGGATGAAGAAGCGCTGCCCTTTTGAGTTTCAAGCAGGAGATTAGGTCCTCATTAAACTGCAATCGGAATAAATTCGATTCTGGGGACACAATGACCAACGCCTCATGAGGAAATACGAGGGACCAGTGAAAGTGCTAAAAAGGGTAAGGAGTACATCTTACAGAGTGGCGTTGCCCACATAGATGAAAATTCACCCAGTAATTCATGTGAGTAACTTGAAGCCCTGCCATCAAGATCCTGATGACATGTAGCACAATGTCGTAGTCCGACCAACCATCAACCTCAGTTAGAAAGAGGATAAAGAAGTTGAAGAAATCCTGGCTGAGTGAGTGAGGAAGGGGCGAAGACCCTTAAGAAAGATCAACGAATACTTGGTGAAGTGGAAGAACCTTCATGTTGAAGAAACTAGTTGGGAACTGTCGAAGACCTAGATGTCTGAACGCAGAAGATCGAAGAGTTCAAGCTTTACCAGTCGATAGAGACGTTAATTATCTAAGTAGGGGAGAAAGTAACGAGCATACTTGTCCAAGGCGATGTTTGCCTATGGCCGTATGCCCAAATACCCATGATTTATCTTATCTTTATGTCTTGTATTTAGTTTAGCTAGTTGATTTTCTTTTTAAGTCATAAAGCTTGGGTATGACGTTTCAGTATTTTTATATGCAAGCCTACTAGAGTTGAAAATGTTCATAATGTACTATAAGGGAGACATATTAATTGAATCCCAGCCCAAGCCTTGTTGCACTTTTTGTAATCTAAAATTTTTGTTGCAATTGACAGTCTTCAATGCTTATTTTAACAATGATTTCAATGAAATTATTTCTCTCTCATATTTTCTAAAACATTTTCTCAAAAAACGTGATGGGAGGTTGAATCATACGGTGAGTTTGTCTATAGTTTTCGGATTTCAATCGGTTGACTTGTTGAATGGGTCGAACAATCGCTCGTTCTGAGGTTGAAAGGTTATGATTATGACTCGACTGTGCCATGGCCTTGTTATGTGCATGGAACCTGTCCCAAAATAATCTTTATGACCAAAATGCACGCCCATCTCGCCTATACATGCATGACTCATGGCCACTACCCAGACACTGTTTAACTCTTAGAATCGTGATCCATCTTTGAAAAATCATAACTTAAAATCCATGATACTTTTGATAAAACTTCCTTCTATAAAGTTGCTCTAAATTGTCTCATTTTCCTTACCACAAATGTTCGAAGGAAAAATCCAAGTAATGAGTCATGTAGCCCTTTAGAAGTGCAGCTTACTTAGATTCTCCCAAGAAATGACCTTCTTGCCTTCTCTTGATCAAAACGCAAAATTTCTTGAATCCAAAGCTCACAACAACCCTCTCTTACAAACTATACTCAATTTCTAAACTTTTAAGATAAATTTGACTAATATTTCATGAGTAAATTGTGAGAATTTTAATACTGAAGTTGACCTATTTATAGAGTCCCTTGCTGTGATTAAAGTGACACATTATCATTGATTAGACTCACTCTCTTAAGCATGTACTAACATCAAAGAAACTCCTCCACGTCATCCTTGATCGTGAAATGCATGGTGACATGGTTATGACACTTAGATTTACTTTTAATCGAAAGCCCTACTCTTGCCATGTAATAGTCTTTAAACACATGGCTAACCTCCATGGTGTTGCCGCAAAGCCTTTGGCCACCTAGTCTCCTCACATACATCCTTTCTCGCCTAGCCAAGTCTTTCTCGTGTGACTAACCCCTCACGCACATCCTTCTCACATGCCACCTTTCTTCCTCGCCTAGCAAGTCAAACGCCAAGATAACCTCTTTGCCTAGCCATCCAAACACCTAACAAGCCTTCTTCACATGCCAAAATCTCATGGCCAGCCTTTAAACGCCTGACTAACGTCCAATCAAAGCTTTCTCGCCTACCTTAAACACTCTAAATAACCTCTCATGTATTCTTTCCACAACTTAAATGCCAACACTTAGAGGTTTCCTTACTTTTCTTGGCCACACACCAAAAATGCCAAGATAACCTCTTCAGAGGTTATTGTTTCACTCCTTGCCACCAACAACATCCCTTTCTCGCCTAAACAATCTCTTTAGAGGTTGTTTTTCTCGTTTTGGCTGCCTAACAAAACCTCTAAACACCTCGTTTCACACTTAGCCAAAATTTTTAAATTTTATCTTTTTCTGAAACCTAAACTAAACTACAAGTATTTTTACTTTGTTGTTCATAAATTTCATTTTCTCTTGTCCTCGACCAACTTAATAATTTCCAAGGGTTTAAGATATTGTTTTAAGGTTGTGGCTCTTGCAAATGATCCATCTCTTCTTTGAGGACTTTTATTAATACAATTACTGAATAAAGAGATCGAAGCGCGCAGGTTTCAATCATCGTACTATGTTCCTTCCCTAGCTTCTAAGAAGATCTCATACTACTGATAACCACATAGTGGACTTAGCAACTTAATAATTAATCCCCCTCTTTTAACTAAATAAAGCACAAATTCTATCCTAATAAGTATGATTTTTTACCATGACCCTCGATCCTTATTGGTAGTCTCTTTCCTCTCATTGGCCCCTTCTTAATAAAGAGTCATCCATCTCGGAGTTTAAATTATATGTTTCAGAAGTTGTTGACAGTGCTGTTGAGAAAGTAGCCATTCTTGTCTATGTTGAAGTGGTAGTTGTTGCTTTTCTTACTACATAAGTTTTTCTAGCTTTAGAGGAAGTCTCAATCTAAATAAAGAAAAGAAGAGGTGGTAGAAGTAGCCCATGGAGCAGTAGAAAAATATGCTCTTTGGATCGAGAACAAAGCATCATAAGAAGACAAATATGTCTCAGATGGATCAGGTAGAAGCTTTTTTTCTTGAAGGGAGTTAGATAATGGGTTTTTCATATCATTAATTAAGAGATCTACCTTATGCTAGAATGGAATGAATATAATAGAATAAGAGTTCAATGAGTCACCCATTTAAAGAGGTAAAAAGTTTCTCAACCAAAGGAAAGATGTCATTGAGTGGAGCCCATAAAACTTTTGTTTTCTTATTTTGATATTCTTCATAGTTGAGGTTACAATAATGAAACTTCTTTGATTAGTTAAGGCAGAGGAATGACGTCGAAATCGATTTGGAGAGGTAGAGAAACTACTGTTTAGGAAGCCTCAAACTAAGTGAGTACGAAAGGTAAGAGCAATAGGAAGTCGCTCTTCCGTATCTACATCAAGATCACTTGAATCTCCATCTATCTCCCTATAGGGGAAGGTATTTGACCTAGTTTACTTGGTGTGAACTAACAACAAGCTAGAACAATGAGAAGGAGAAAGATTAACAACAAAAGTAGAAGAGGAAGCCTTAATTTGAGTAAGAGTTTGATAGGTAAGATAAACAGAAATATGTTCCACTTTTGGAATAGGAACTACTTCATGAGTAGCATCTAGAGAATGTGAGGTCAAATCGTGCTGGGTTAAAATTAGGTTTATGGTCCATTTTTAGGATTTTGCAAAATGACAAAATCTTTAAGGCTAACTCAATTGAATAGTCAACCAAAATGCCTCTCATAGTCATATAATTACTAATGGTAATTATTATTGTCGAATTGCTATTTGATTTTTATTTGATATCTGTTGTTATCACATTACTATCTTATATAATTGATTTATTTTATGATTTTTGTTTGATTGTTATGTGGTTCTAATTGTTATCTTGTACTTATTTTTGACAGATTGTTGTTGAATTTCTATTTGATATTGATTGTTATCTTGTTGCAATGATATCAATTGTTGTTTGATGTATGATCAAATCTAATACTTGTGAATTATATTGATTGTTATCTATTGTTTATAACAAGGGTATTTATCAAAACTGCAAAAATCGAACTGATTAATAAATTGAACCAAAACTAAACCAAAATCAAATTGATGCAGTTTGATATATTTGAAACCATATTTATGTAGTTCAGTTCAATATATTTGAAACCATATTTATGTTGTCCAGTTCAATTTAAAATATAGAACCAATTTGAAACCAAACCGAACTGCTTTTAAAACAAAAAAATTGGACAAATAAATATATGTTATCTTATCTTATTTTCCTACTTTAAAAGTGGCTTAAGGAGAGAATCATTTTTGGACGATTCTACCCCTTGTCCAATCCTAAATTTACAATGTTAACGAAATTTAATTGATTTTAAATTTATGATTATTTAATTAATATAAAAATTATAATTGTCATTAATCATTTATAATATTTTAAAATTTCCACCTTCATGCATTACTTATTATTTAAGGTTAGAATATGAAAAGTTATCTATTTATTTTAATTTAATTTTCAAAATTTATAAATATATATTATTTTAATTTAATTTTCAAAATTTATAAATATATATTAATGATGAGATTTCAAAAGATTTTGTAACTTTTATTTTCTACAACTATATAAAGAACTCTCTTCAATCTTTTTTTTTTATAAATATTTGAAGTTTCTCTTTTACTAAGGTTTGTTTCACTTATGTCTAAGGAGTTTCATTGCTAAGCAAAGAAGAATTGAATTGAATGGCTTTGATTCAAGGTATCTCAATATTATATTCAATTTCTTTTTTTTTTTTAAAAAAATATATTTATATCTTAAGTTGAAAGTTGGCTTAAGAAAATATCATTGTTTTTTTTGTTAGTTTTATGATATGAATTTGTTGTATAAAAAGATTTTCATTTGTGAGAAAATTATTGCAAAAGACATGCATTTTATCTTATCTTATTACCTTAAAATATGGCTAACATGGAAAATCATTTTTGAACTATTTTGTCCAAATGATAATTTTCTTATTTCAATTATGTTCTTTATTTCATTCTTGCTTATGTTATTATTTTATATTCTTATCGATTAAGAAGTTTTAGAATCAATCAATAATGTGTTTCTTAAAACGTTTAGTCTTAAATTTACAATACTATTATTTGTTTTTAAACATAAAATTGTTGTTATTGAATATTTTAGGCTAGGTTGGTAATTTAAGAAAACCACTCAATACATTGAGTCATTTGTTTAAAACAAATAAAAAAACATTACTTATGACATATTAAGGTCAAAATGATTTAATTATTAAAAATAAAATAAAAAAACATTACCTATAACACATTAAAGTTAATTTTTTAATTACTATTATTATTAAAAATAAAATAAAAAATATTAATTATTTATTATACTTTATTTACATTCTCGCAACCTTTCTTAACCTATAAAATTTTAAGAAATTAAAGAGGTTAAAACATGAAAATTCTATTGTTTTATTTCAATGATTAAATATCTAGAATAATTTACATAAATTTAAAAGGTTTTGTAACTTCTATTTCTGTCAACAATATAATTTTCTTGCAAATATTTGAATATTCACTTCTACTTGAGCTTTCTTTAAATTTCTTCTTATTACAGCTCAGTCTTAACCTTATAATTTCTATGATTTTTTAAATTTAATATCATTCTAACCTTGTTTTGCAGTATTGTTAATATTTTGTAATGTTAGGGAAATACTAAAAAATATGCATGTAGTGTAACGCCCCAACTTTACAACCAACTGGAGATATTACCATTTAAACAATATTTTTTTAAAAAAGGAGGAAATACTAAAAACTTAGCTAAATATTTTTCAGTAATTAGCTAAAATAATAATAAAATATCTATAAAAGGAAAATGAAATAATTAATTCAATAGTCATATAGAAAATCAAAATACTAGTTTGGGTCCTTAAGATAGAGAGAAATACTTAAAATAACTAAATCTGAGTTTTGAAACAAACTTATGAAAATATAACTACTGAAATATAAGTGCGGAAAAAGAACTGGAACTGTTCCCTATGGAAAGCCACGATCACTTCTGATCGTTCGCCAGCTTACCCTTGCCTCTACCCTTACCTGGAAAATAAAACATTTAAGAGAGTGAGTATAATTTATACTCAGTAAGAGACCTACTATTAGTCTCACTATTTGTCTGTTAGCCTCTCGTTAGAGTTCTGTAACACAATACCACATTCTATAATACTCTTGAATGCACACTATCCAGTGGTCCCATCGAGACACATCTGGGCTCTCTGTGATCCCAAAGGAACCACCCTAAAGGAGAGTCAGGCTATAAATGATCTCGTCGAATCACATCTCAAACTAGCCACACATGCATACATAGGTGGTGTCCCTAAGGGACATTCATATGGTACGACTTTAACAGGCAAGCATAATAGAACACTATAACCTATGCATTCTCAACATAACATCACATTTTAGCACAGTCAGACATAACTAAAAAATAACACATTCAATCATATCCTGTAACAATGATATTGCATCTCAATCATAAAATGGCTATCTCAAACAATCATGTTGTATCTATCTTAGTTACACCACTGAAGAATACAGATTGTACAAACAACTTTGAAGTGGGTAACATAGGAAAATCTCTTACCTGGAGTTTTGCTAAAAATATGACAACTCACTGGTTATTCAGATTCTCCCACTACTCAATCCTAGCCATGAACAAAAATTAAAATCAATAATTTTGTTAACTATCACCCTACTGTATAATTAGCAACTAAGCTTATCCAAACTTACCCCAAGATTAAGGTTGAATCCCACACAACCTTAATTTTAAAAATTCACAGCTTCGGTTCCTCAATTATGCTTGGACCTTCAAGCAACATACATCAACTTAGATCCATAACTTAACTTATTTGGGACAAAAAGTGAGTAATGGGGTGCCAAAACCAATCAATATTACCAACAAAAGAACTTACCAACAGTGGCTCACAATAAGGCACAACTCGGGCACGTGACTTGTGGAAAGGAAATTGGCTCGGGTGTGTGTGGCTCACCCAGGGAGGAGCGGCTTGAACCTGTAGCTTAACCGAGAATTAACACAGATGATCGGCTTACAACGACAAAGCGCATTATGCGGGCGACTGACAAAATCAGTAGGCAGTTGTGGTGCGTGACTCAGGACGTCTCAGCTTCGGGACAAAGAGAGAACGTGTGACTGAAAAGATTAAATGGAGATGTCAGACAGAGAACAAACATGGTGCAACAACTTCGTCTGATCGGTCGTCGTCGTGGGGCTCGCGGCTGTCAGAGGTGTACAGTGAAGGGGGCGACTAGGGTTGAAGGTAGGAAGATGAATAGTACTCTTGGCATGCATCACGAGTGGCTTTAAATAAATACAACAACAATAATAATACCATTATTATTATTATTTACTTTCCCCAAATCACTCAGACAAAATAATTAAAGTAAAGCTGAAAAGATATGTCTGCAATTATCCTCGAGTCTATTTTGATAATGTCTTCTTTGTTGGTGGTGATGTCACCCAATTTTGTCTGAATGGCCAAGATTGGGATTACCATGCCACTGCTGATGACTCGTTGAGAAAAGAATACATTCAGGAACTTACTTTCGGCTACCCTGCCTTTCACTGCCCAAGCATCCTTTTCTCTCAGAATCTGTTGGTCGTGGTAATCATTCCTAACCAGAATCAATCCGTTGCTAACCGTAATGGCCTGTGGTTGGTTATTCCACTTCAGTCACCTACCGTCTACATCACCTCCCCTTCAATCAGAAATTACAAAATTGATGATTACAAATTATAGACTGGATATACTGGACTTTTTATGTACAAGACTCTCTCTCTCTCTCTCTATATATATATATACACACACACTTATCTATTTATTTATTTTACCTATTTTTCATCCTGGTTGAAAATTCAAATAGGGATCTGATAAATCGTAACCTAAATATGGATCATTGATACCATAATCGAGTTCGATATCGTTGACAGATGAATTAGAAGAGATTCCATCGTCTTCCTCCTTCTCTTCTTTGTTGTCATCCAAAATTGTATGGATGACCGTTTCTATGACTGTCTGGAGATATGTTTCAGATTTAGCTCCAGCTAAAGAGGTTATAATTGAATTCTTTGTAAGAAGAAATTGGTCTTCTTCTTCACGTGAAAGATGAGCATTGGTTTTGAACCAATTTGCTACTTGGTCTTTGTTAAGTTGGGCATAGTCATACTTGTCCCACCATTTAACACGTAAGATCTTACCTAAATCTTAAAGTTTGCTCTGGATGACAGCTGGTGACTCCAGCAGAAAATCCAGGGCACTTGAAAGTATAATGAGAATCTATACGTCTGTGAGAGTGTAGACGAATAGATGCTACTTGAAAATTGATGATAAGCTTGTTGAACTTGAACTGGGAAAATTTTTGGAGTAAGTCCAAAATAGCTCCACTATTTTTAAAACCAATTTGGAAAATTACTTTTATAGGACTTCCTACAAAATGTAATAAACTAAGAATGGTTACTTGATTCGTGCCAGAATACTTTATACCATGCTTCCATATAGTCACGGTATGTGTATGCCGATGAATTGAAAGGTTTGGAAAATTTCTTGGGAACTAACATCCCTTATGGCCAGTGGGATGGTGTAAGAATCCTGAAGATTTTTAATTTTGAATAGACAATTTTTTTCGGGTTGTTTCTATTCGAAATGTGAGTAATTTCAGCAAAAACAGTGTCTACTAAAATAAACTCATAAAACTGTCTTGTTTTCTTAATGTCTTCTGGTAAGAAGTTGAACCCTTTTGGATAAACCTGGGAACAAATTTTTTGAATAGAAGGTCCGTTAAATTCTAGTTCAACTACAACGTCTTTCAGAATAGTTTTTGTAAGATATCCTGTGATCGGAGGTCGCGATATAAAAATTGCTGGTTTTACCGTCCTTGCATAGGATTGGGGTTTGGATGGTACTTTTGCCGACGTGAAAAGTAGATGTAGCAAAGTCATTGAGGGATCCATGGTTGATCCGATTGAAAGATTCCTTGAAGAGGAACCCTGACGATGCCTAGAGACCGTTTGAAAAGCAAGGTTCATGGCGTAATTGTCTGCGTTCATTGGAGATGGTGCAAACTTTTAAGTTATGGGGCGTTTGCTTAAAATAGATAGCTCTAGAGGAGCTTTCTATCTGAGAAGAAGCCAATCTAGGCTGATGTTTAGAGACGGAGGCCTTTCTGGTGGCCGAGGTCGGCCGGAATAGGGGATCATTTTTTGGAGTGCTAGCTAATGTTTTCAAGAGAGAAGGTTTAGAGAGATGCTCTCTTGAGAGGTAATCAGCAAGGCTGTTTTCACTCCCTTTTCTAGGCTTAATTGTGAAATCAAAGTAAGATAATATTGCTTGCCATCTTGCGAAGATTTGCTTTGAAACCATATTTTTTACATCTTTTTCCAAGATGAACTTACTGGCCTTTGAATCTGTTATGACAAGAAAATCTTTGTTGATAAGATCTTCTTGGAACTTTTGAACACAGAGGACTATTGCTAGAACCTCCTTTTTAACGATGGAATAGTTTCTTTTAGCACTATTCCATATTCCAGAATGGAAACGTACAAAAGACTCTTTGCCGTTTAATTCCTGTTTGATACAACTGCCGTAACCTTTGTCTGAGGCATCGATTTTGACAATCATCTTTGCTTTTCGTCTACTAGCGATAGGCATGGAATACCTTTTGCTAGGGATTTGATTGACTAGACTGCTCGAGTGTGTTCGACCGTCCATGATATTGGTTTCTTTTTTAGTCTGTCATAGAAGTGGCAGATAAATTATCCGGAGATCTTTAATAAAGTCCCCGATATAATTGATGCATCCAAGAAAACGTTGTAGCTGAGTTTTGTCTTGGATTTCGTCTGGAAACTTATCTACAAAATCTAAAGATCTTTGGATAGGTTTAATTATTCCTTGATCAATATTAAATCCTAAAAATCTGATATTTGTTTGGAATAACTTAACCTTTGGTTCGGAAACCACGAAGCCATTTGATATGATTATATTGATAAACAAATTTATATGTTTAAAATGTTGATAAATATTTTTTGAGAATATTAAAACGTCGTTAATATAGACGATCGTGAAATCTTGATATTTATTGAAAATGTCATTTATGATCTTTTGAAACTCGAGAGGAGCATTCTTAAGACCGAATGGCATTACATTCCATTCGTACTGTCCGAAAGGAACATGGAAGACAGTTTTGTATCTGTCTTTTGAGTTGATTTGAATCTGCCAGAATCCAGATTTTATATCAAATTTTGAAAAGATTTTTGCATTAGCGATAAGCTTAAGCAAATCTTGGCGATTAGGGTTTGGGTGCCTAATCCATTTGAGAACCTTGTTTAAAGGCTTGTAATTAATAACTAGACGAGGAACATCTCTTTCTTTTTCTGCCTGATTATTTACGTAGAAGGCCGCACAAGACCATGGACTTCAAAATAATTAAAGTAAACCTTTCTTTTGGAGATCTGATATCTCTTTAAAGTAGGTATTAACTAAGTCCTTACTCATTTGTATGGGCCTGGCCTTTGTAGGTATATGGGCCTCTTTGAAGTTGTCAACATATGGTAAATCAACCATATATTTCTTTCTGGCCCAGAAGGCACTGGGCAAAATTGAGCAAATCTCTGACCCTATCCTCTTGAGGATAGATTGGATTTTTAATTGAACAGAGGGTTTCTTGATTTCTTCACATATTTTTCGATCTTTGATATCATCATGAAGAAATTCAATATGTTTTTCTTTCTTTGAGATGAGATTGAGACTTTGGACAATCTCGTTCTCAATGGTTGAAAGGTATCTCTAAATTACTGGTTAGCAGAATTCAAAGATAATTTTTTTGCCAAATTTATGACAAGTTAAACCCTTTTCAGAAACCGTAAATCGGTAAATTTGGGTAAGAAAAGGGGTACCCAAAATTACTTCCTCTGTAAGTCCTTTTACTAAGAGAAATGAATTCACAAGGCATATTTTGTCTTTACAAACGTGTACCTTGGAGACTTTGTACTTGATTAACAGGGTACTGTTACTGGCTCCTTTGAGAGATTCCCTGGTAATCTTAAAATATTTTGATGGTATTATCCCTTCTTGGATAACATTTTGATCAGCTCCCGAATCGATTAGGGTGTTGCTTCAAACTTGTATTCTTTAACCTTTAGAATGACTTTTATTAGCCATTTTTGATTAAAGATTCTACTAATAACATTGATTTTGCCGTTAGATGACTCGACTTGTTCAACGTTATCTCTTGAAATAATCTGCTCTTGAATTGCTCCGACAGCATTTTCAAGATAGAATATTTGTTGTTTGTTTTCCTGAACTTCTTTTTTTAGGATTTTGATTTCGTGCTGGAGGTCAGGAATCTTGACTTGAGCAGCTTGATCGCTTGCTAATTGATTCAGTACCGATTGAAAACTGAAGTTCATCAGGTCTTTGAACTCTTGAGCGGGAGTTTCAACATCTTCCCGTAATTTCAAAAGTAATTTCTTTCTTATATCATCATCCTCTACTTCATCGATGATATCTAATAGACCTTTTTGGGTGCTGGTGAGAACATTAATACAACCAGAACAAGGTATTGGTTCTTCTTTGTCCGAATCATTACTGGACATAGAAGATGTTTAAGAAGACCCTTCGATGATTGCATTTAGAAGATCTTCTTCTTTGTCTGAAGTAGAGTACTCTTCGATCGAAGAGAGTTCTTCAGCCTTGATAATACTTAATAGAGATTGCTTTTCTTTGTCAGCAATTTCTATTTTGTTAATCCTTTTGAAGATAGGGCATTTATTTGTATAATGACCCTTCTTGTTACATCTGAAACAAGTGGGGTATTCTTTGGAAAACTTTCTCTTGTTTCTTCCTTTACCATGATATTTTCTTTTTTTACTACCATGATTAATTGAATCATCCTGGTATCTCCTTTTTAAAAACTTCTTTGAACAAGATTTCTTCCTGGATGGAGGAGTACTATCAATTTCGTACTGTTTGCAGAAAGATCCTAATTCTTTTTGGTAATCAGAATCTTTGGCGATCTTGGTAGCATGCCTTTGCTGTTGACAAATTTCAAGGCATACTTTTTGTATTGTGGAGTTTATATCTCCATAAGATATATTTTCCCTATCAATTTCTGATCCTCCACTATTTATAACCATGGTGGAGTAGAATTTTTCACGAACATACCTTGTAATCCTTCAACGTATTTATGTTTCCAGATTACGTCTTTGCATGTTGTTAGGTTATAAAGACGTGAAATAAAGGTGTCTTTATACTATTTGAAGTCGCTCATTTTAAGGCATTTCATTCCTAAAAGAGCTTCAGTTGATTGGTCACTGTATAGGATTGTTCGCCCTACAAAGTGCTTGATAGCCGTATATATCAAAGTGTTGACTGAATTCGACTGGATTGTAACAGTTTTGCCATTAGGTCCTTGTTCTATTTTTTCAATTGCGGCTTCCTTAATGGCTTCCCTATTTTCCTATGTTAGGTGATTGTGCCACCAACTTCGAAGGTTTCCTGTGAATCCTGCAGTTAGTGCTTCTACAATCTCTTTTTGACTCATTCTTCGAAGATAACTAATCACTGCGACAAACATTTCTTGGAAGATGATCATCATTTGTCCTTCAGAACATCCGTTTATGTTCCATGTTTCAATATTATTTTTGTCAAAAGATTGGAAATCTGGACGTAAGTCGTCCCATCCTAAATCTGGAGGGGATGGTCTCTTGTAGTGATTCTTCATCTCGGTATTGAAAATCCTGAGAATTTTCCTAGTATGCATATGAGTAATTCTATGAAAGAACTCGTGTTGGTTTTTGGGAATAGCTTTCACTCTAATTTTAAGGATAGTAAGGATGATATCGCAGGGGAATGTTGGAGATCCGAATTCCAAATCCTGGTCTGAATCCTGGGCCTGGGGCGTTACATGTAGTGGAACAAAAAAAAAAAAGATGATGCAATGTCAATTTTGTAAAATCAAGTCCGATAATGCTTTTAGTTCTTTATTTATTTTTATTTTGTAGTACATGATTACAACTATTGAATTTTGTGTGTAAGAGAGTAAGAAAATGATATACAATATATTGTCCATTGTGAAGTCAAGTCAAATAAAGTCTTGAATTTTGTAACTTTATATTTTAATTTGTTCTACATGATTATATTTACCCATTTTTTTTTAAAAAAAACAATTTTATCTTCAAAAGTAGTTAAGAGCAGAATTATTTTTTAAAAATATTTTACCCATTTGTTAAAATTTTAAACTTTCCATTATATTTGTTTTTAGACCTAAATTGTTTTTATTAATTAAGTTTTTTCTATGTTTTGGTAATTAGAAGAAAAAAAAAAACACCACCGGCACACTCAATGAAACTTTCTTATTGTACATAAAAGTTAAAATAATTTATTATTTAATCAATATAAAAATAAAATAAATATTAACTATTTATTTTTCTTTCAAACGTCTCATCTATAAATAAAGTATATAAAAGATAAAAGATGCTAGATTCTCATTAATTATTTCAAATATTAGATTTATAGAATTTATGAATTTATATTTAATCGTGAGATGTTAAGAGGTTTTATAACTTCTATCTCTTACAATTATATAAACAATTTTTTTTACAAGCTCTTAAATATTCACTTCTATTCACTTAAATTTGTAAAAAATGTCACATTTTTTATATATTGATGGACCCAATTACATAATTTAACTTTTATCTTGGATAAAAAAAAATTGAGACTGAAAATTGTTGTTATTTATATATTTTAAATTTAAAGAAAATGATACAAAGTGTAACTTAATATATGAGTTAAAGTACATACATGTGTAGTGGTCTTAGGAGGAAATCATTTTTGGACGATTATATCCCTTGTCAAATTCTAAAAACACAATATTACCCTACATATTAATATCAATATTTAAGTTACTGTTTTCAATTTATAAAAAAAAGTCACCCACATGCATGCATTATTATTATTTTTTTAATTTTTTTAATTAATGCTAATCTTAAGTTATTGTCATTTAATTTACCTTGTTTGATAAATAATGAAAGAAAACCATCACCTCTTCTTATGTGTTTCTAATAAATAATCATTTTAATTTACCATTTCAATATTTGTTCTATTATAATATAATAACAAACAAATATAAGTTTTATAGTAAATAGAAAGGGAGAAAGTCACACATATAACCAAATAAAGAATTATTATGTAGGTGAATAATGTTTTTAGAAATCATTTAAAACATTTAAACACTATTTGTAACCGTTTTGCACTCAAACAAATTAGACTTGGTTTTCCGAATTCCATAACTTAAAAAATATAAGTTATTTATAATATGAGAAATAAATGATTTGTAACATTTTGTAAGAAATAAATACATAAGATTATTATAATAAAAAAATTCTTTTAAAATCTCATAACAATAACCATGAATTATCCAATTTTAGTATAAATATAGATGCATCATTTGAGTTAAATTTCTTATCCAAAGTTTTTGTTGCCTTCAATTTTTATCTACTCATTTTTTTGTGCCAACTCAAACAAAACAAAAAAAAAAGATTTAAGATAATGCTAATATTTACATTTTGTTGAATTCTATTGTTTTGTAAGTTAATTTTTATTTTCACTTTAGAA
>JBBPDI010068035.1:0-35088 GCA_037974545.1 Cucumis variabilis
ATGTATTAGATTAGTAAGTTTATCATATTAGTATTTTCAGCAAGGTCGACAGTTACAGGTAGAGAAAAGCTGTGTCTATCGACTTCACACCGTTTTTCGGTCTAAGCTAGCAGGTAGTCTAGGAGGGGGTGTGTCATACATAATAAAGAAATCATCTGACATTGGAAGTGATAAAATGTCTAAGTATATCACATAAAATGTATATATACAACTACAATAAACTAGGATATCTTCATATCCTTTACACATCTCCCACTTATCCTAGATTACCTAATGTACATAACTTGCAGTCCTAGACTTTCTAGATGAATCTCAAACACTTTAGCCACAAGACTCTTTGTAAATTGATCAACAATATGCCCTACTATTATCACAATATAAAGTGATAGACATGTTCATGTTTGGAACAACTTTCAAATCATGCAGGAGCTTCCTAAGCTAAATAACTTCTTTTGCAGCTCCACAAGCAGCATTGTATTCAGCCTCCATAGTAGTGTCTCCAATGCATCCTTGTTTGATGCTATGTCATACCACAACTATCCATTTAGGGTGAACATTGATCCCAATGTGGTTTTCCTAAAATCTTTATCGGTTTGGAAATTAGAGCTCGTGTATCTTGTAAGGATCAAATGCTTAGTTCCATACACAAGCATGTAGTCTCTCGTTCTCCTAAGGTACTTGAGGATAATTTTATCTATCATCTAGTGATCTAATCCTGGGTTGGACGGATATCTACTGAATATTTCCACTGCATAAGAAATGTCTAGACTAGTGTAGAGCATAACATACATTATGCTGCCCACAACTGAGACATTGGAAATACGTCTCATATCCTCAACTTCTTGAGCTGTCTTAGGATTATGTTCCTTAGACAAGTGAACCCCGTGCCTGAAAGGTAATAAATCATTCTTAGAGTTATGCATCGAATATCGAACCAATATTTTATCGATATAGGTGCAAGGTGACATACATATGTTATACATTCAAATTCCAAGTCTACAATGTCCATTCAAAAGGTGGTTTACTTTTAGGTTTTAAGTTTATATATATATATATATACATAATCGGGTTGGGTTGGGTCAACGTGATCCCTTACTTGCATGACCCGGCTACCCGACTCACCTTTTTTCTCCAATTATCTAATCCAACACAAAATTTAACCCAACCCAACCCTTATGATTAGTTTTTTTGAACACCCCTATCTACGATTTGTGGCTAGTAAATAGGAACCAAGAAGTGCTACAAACTAGGAAGTCGTTGGATTGTACAATTTTTTAATATTTGTTGAGTGTCTTGTATGTAATTCTACGAAAGATTGTCTAAACTAGAAGAACATGAAATTGTTTAGACAACAGTATGTCGTCGAGTTATGGACAAATAAATATTTTTGGTAGAAATATCTTGTTATTAATTATTGTAATAAATATTTTTGTTATTAATTCTTTTAATTAATTCTCCTAATAAATGTGCTCTAATTAATTCTTTTAAGAAGGTCTTCTAATTAACACTTCTAATAAATGTCTTTCAATTTATTATTCTAATAAATGTCTTTCAATTAATTGACGCAATAAATATCTTGTAATTAATTCTTGTTTTAGAATTCGTTGCAATGTTATCCCGAGATTCGCCGAGATCTAAAACAAAAAGGCTTATGTTTAAGATCTTGGTGGTTTTCTCGAGATCCACCGAGATCTAAAATAGAAAGGTTGAAGTTCAAGATCTCAGTGCAATGTTGTCCCAAGATCCACTGAGATCTAAAACAAAAACTTTCATGTTAAAGATCTCGATGTAGTGTTATCATGAGATTCACTGAGACCTAATATAGAAGATTTCTTGTCTAAGATCTCGATGCATTGTTGTTCTAAGATTCACCGAGCTTTAAAACAAAAGTAAGATCGTTTTATGGATCTCTTTACTAATCTGGCCAAACTCGAGCCTTATTCTACCTCATTCAGTGAAGTTCAACCTGAGATTCGTAAGGAATAAACAAAAATACTCTAAAGTCTGATTTTTTTAAAATTTGTTATTGTAGCAGTTAGTGACTTGTTGAAGAAGTTTCGAAGTTTCACACAACAAATCATAAGAAGGAAAGTGACTTCAGAAGTTATTTTCTTTCCAAAAGTATTTATTGTTTATACGTCGGAGGATAGCTCAAAAGAGTTAAATGTGGATGTTCATATCAAGTTTGATGATTTGTTTGGGGGAAATCTATAAAATAATTGGGATAAATTCTAATGAGCATGATTTGGTCCTTAGGTGTTTGTATAATGTGAAATCTTTTGTTATTAGCAATCAAGAAGACATCGAGTTTTATTGAAATGGCGATAGTGTGTCACAAGTTGCTATTTTGGTTTCTAAGGTATTAGAATCATCCCCTTGAAGTACTACGACCCAAGTGTGTAATATTTCAATGGACCATGAAAGTAAGAAATTAGACTCCCCTAGTTAATCCCAACTTTAAGTGCACACCTGTATTGAATGAGGTTCGATATTTGAGTCCATTGACTACGAATGTGTGTCTTTTAGGGTTGGGAGATGATAGAGATGGATAAGGTAGCATGGTCAATGTAGAGTTTTCAAATGATGATTTTCATGATAGTGACATGGAATTGGAAATGGATAACTCATCGATTCATGATGTGGATGCGTTGGATATGTCTGATTAAGACGTTAGTACTCGTCTTGGAGGCAACATCGATTTGATAGACAGTGATCACATATCGATGTTTATAAAGATTAACTGCAATTTGAGTCAAGAACTGGGTGAGTCTAGTAGACCAGTTGAGCACAGTGATGAGTCATATGGTGTAGTGGACTATGACAACAAAGCTCCATCAATGAGTGTTAAAAATCGAAAGTGTGTCGAAAAATTATTGGAACGCACTGTTTTCGTCTTAGCCGAGTCATACCTATAAGATGTACAGGTCGATTATTTGTTTTTAAATAAGAAAGATTTGGTGAAGAAACTTGCAGTTTTTGCCATCATGAAGAACTTTCAATATCATGTTTATAGATCAAACAAGAAGTTATATGTCCTTAGATGCTTTGATTATGCCTGTTTGTGGCAACTAAGGGCTACCAAACTGAACGAGTTTGACATGTTTAAGTTTCTAAGTATAAGAGTATGCACGTATGCCAAAAAATACTAAGAAAACAAGATAAAAAAACAAGCAAAGAGTTGGGTTATAGTTGAACTAATTCAGTTGAAATATCGAGATGTTTGTCATGGTTAAAGCCCAAAGAAGTAATTCAGGATTTTTTAAAGGAATTTGGCGTCAACTTTTCGTACGAGAGGGCTTGAAGGGCTCAAGAAGCTATAATGTCTAAGGTAAGGGGATCCCCAAAGAATCTTACACTTTGTTAGATCGGTATGGAGAAGCATTGAAGGTTCCTAATTTAGGCACTTAGTACGATGTGGAGGTGGATCATGATAGTCATTTTAGGTACGTGTATATGACACTTGAGACATCTGATAACTTGTAGAAATACAAGTTATTATAGCCTTTTTGGTAGAATAATGAAGCCAAAATTCATAAGAGAAGTGTCAAAATGCATTAACTTATGTTGTAAATTTATAAATATTTAGAAATACACTTTACATATGCGGTATGTCTTCTTTACCTAATTTTTAGTGTCTAAACACATAATTATTAACAAAAGAAGAAACTCGCAAATTGTAAAGGAACTCGCAAAGAGACTAGGGAAGAAGACCAAATCAGAACGCAAGAAGAGATTCCCTAAAAGACAAAAGTGGTAGATAAAGTTGATGGGACTTGACAACAGAAGCATCTTTCGGCGCTGACATGTTAAGAAGATTAAATTTCTTACCTAAATCTGCCTATAAAAAGGAACTTCATCTTTACAAAGAGAGATGATACCTGAATGGGCCAAATCCTAGAGAAAGATGAAAAGTAATAGCCTTTCCATCGTCTTTAAGGAGTTTTCTTTTTCTTCTCAGGTCAAATTGTAAAGTGAAAGCTTAAAGTCTAGGATGAGAAGAGTTCATCTTCCACCTCTCCTAACTTGCAATCTTTTCCAAGCTTCTTTCTTTCCATTTTTGTATTTCTGTGTAATATATATTGTTCATATTGTACAATGGTCAAAGGTCTACATTTTTTAATATATATTACATGTTTTATATCTTTTTAATCCATCACATCCATACTTTTCAACTGTCAATGTGTTATTTGTAGTTTAGGTTTGAGATAAGTTCTTGATAAGAAGCTTTCCTTATAACTCTTATCATGTTAGTGGACCTATTTTCATCACTTGACTAGTGTATATCACCAACTACCTGAAAGGGCAAGTCTTAAGGATATGGCTAACGTGCACGAGGAGTTTGGAGACAAGCTCCATTTTGGCAAGATAACTTTTATCATTTGTGTCCTGAAAGGAGAGCAAGTGTGGGCCTAGGTACTGAGAGGTTGCCACCCCTAAACACGAAGCTCTATAAGTTTTGTAAGTAGATACTTCTAGATACACCTTGTTTAGTTAGGTTTAGACATTTGGATTTCGAAAGGTGACCAATTGTGGCTTTTAAGGACTCTGAGAGAAGCTTGTCTTAATCATAAGCTAGTTAAGTAAGTTATATCTCATGAAGGCTACTATCATATAGCTTAATCGCCCGATAGCATTAGACATTCCTTCACCCCCTTCTTGCAAACAAGTTAGTTCATCTTTCCATCTCACATTCATCTTAGTTTCCCTTTGCAGATTCTCTAGACATACATGAGTAGATATAACTTAACTTACTTTCTTTTCTTATACTGTATAATGTATTCTTTTATACCACCTGTTTGATAAGTAGACTCTAGAACTATGTTTTGATATCAATTCCCTGTGTTCGACCCTTGATCATCTAGTAAAACTTGTTGTTTTGCTTACACTTGGGCGAGCAATAGGAAAACTAGTACCCAACGAGGATTTAACAATTATGCGATGAAGAGAGACATAATGAGCATCTCGCATGCTATGATTATGCTCTATGACTCGTTGCCTAGCATGTAAATATACACCACACATTTCACAACCCTAAGTTCGAATCCTTCAGCATCCATTTGAGATTTTTTTAACTGTGTAAGGCCAGTTTTGGTGGTTAAAGCTGCTTATTGGAAGGTAGAGGTGTCAATTGACACTAACAAGTAAGTTTACCCTGATGCAATTTCAGTTGGGTGATAAGGAAAATGAAAAATCCTAGATATGGTTCATTACAAGGTTACGAACAATTATTGGCGTTGTCAATGGGCTACTGTTCGTATTCGATCGCCTTAAGAGTATTGCCAAATCCATTGCACAGGTCTTTCTCGATAATTTGCACGCATTTTGTATCCATCATTTGAGCTTGTATCTGACGACTAAGTTCAATAATATCAACTCTTCCCACATAACTTGAAGATTGCGACAAGTGTATGGTTGGTACTTATTAAGAAGAAATTGATGCCTACGCACCACGAAAGTACAATATCACTGGAAAGAATAATGTTGCTTTATTTCATTTTGATAAAGATACTAGTGGATGTGGGCGAAATAATTTGTGAGCAGATTGAAGACTGGATAGAACATTCACAGGTAGTGAAACCCTTTTTGCATTTTGGTTGAGACGCTTAGTTGAAAGCATGCTTAGAGCTTAAAGAATTACCACAAGTTAAGTGCATGTGAGATGACATGTATAAGGCAGCCAACTTAAGCCCATAATAGCACTAAAAAATAAATCGACAGCCAAAATGTTAAAAACAAGAGATAAAAGTAGAGCTATGGTTGGCCGCAAGATGGGTGCAAAGGTGAAAGAAAAAGAAGAAAAAGAGGAAGTTGAGGATAGAGATACTCCTCTCAAATGAAAGAGGTGAGGCAAGGAAGAGGCCTTAAGCTCAAAGAAAAAGGAAGTTTCATAGGCCAAGGACTCTAAGGACCCAATGCCTCTTGCTTCCATTAAACCCTTTACCACCACTCAAGCCAACTCGCGCACCAAATCAAAATTCAAAACTAAAGCACAAATGATTTGTACTCCTCCACCATCTCCCTTTAAATCCAAATCGCCAACTCTTTTTAGAATACAAATTAATGTATCCTCTCCAAGGCAAGAACCTAACACTTCCCTTTCCTTAGTGAAATTTATCCCAACTAAACTCAAATTTCCAAATTTTGAAGACTTAAACATAGAAGAAGTTCACGATTCATTTCCTGACCTAAACACACTCATTGACCACAAAGGTGAAGTAGTCAAATCTAAATTATCCCCAAAAAGAAGGAAGCTCGTAGAGGAGGTTGAAGATGAACCACTCCTCAAAGAGAAGGAAACAGTCCTCGACGAAGCTAGCAAAATATGCTCCCTCTCGCCGCCAAGAGAAACCATGGAAACTTTGCGAAAAGGCAACAAAAGGGCAGTAAGTGAAGACAAAGAAGAAGTTGATGTGGATTATACCTTCAGATACATTGATGAACATGTTTGTAAACATTTAAAGCATGGATTTGGAGATGTAATCCAATGCCAGAGCAACCTACATGAGACGTAGTTGCAAAGTCAGAAACAACTATACGATTTGAAACTAAAATTTGACAATGCAAATATCCATTATCTGGCTCAAATTGAAGAACTCCAAGTTGCAGTGCAAGAGCTTAGAACACAGAACCAAGAATTTGAATCGCAAATATGGAGCTCAAGGCATAAAATCAGGTGATCATGGGGATGATAGAATAGTCTGTTAGGCAGAGTGATGTGGAATTCAGATCAACATTATTATACCTTCATGCAGAAATATGTAGCATCATTCCAGTACCCGAAATTCCTTAGGAAATAGCAACACTCCTTACGCAAAATAACTCTACAGTACGTACCGAGGCAAAATCTTCTCGACCACCACCACAAGACTAAAAGAGGGTTGCTTTATAATTTTTTAAAACTTCTCATTGTTTTAAGCAAGTATTTATGTAAATTCTATTTCTAAAAACTTATGTCCGTTTCAATACAAGTTACAACTTTTGATGCATTCCTTTTGCATTTAGTCTTTATTGTCACAAGCTTGACTCCCTGCATCTTTGCACTTTAAGTTTTCCTTACATCTCAATGATAAATTCAGTGAAATAAACTATGTGAAATAAAGTTTCATTTGTTATTTAGGTATTCAACTTGTTAAGGAAGCTTACTTAGGAAATATGTTTATAGCTTATTAAGCGCACAAGATTTACCTCAAACCTCTTTTGTAATAATTTTCCAGCAAATATTCTTATCATTCATTTAAGCACTGAAGACATTTTTAGATACTAAATTTTAGGGTGTGATAGGTTCTGTCGCAAGCTAAAATTTTTTAATTTTTTAAAAAAATCTGTAGCATCTTCTGAAAAGCAAGGCGTTTTAACAAAAGTTAAAACGTCTCCAAAAAGTGAAAATTTTAAAAATCTTTGGTATTTGTTCATTCAATCAAAATAACAACTCCTATGTTGTCTCCTCTTGCTAAAATAAGAAGCAAAACTTTAAAAGTATGAATTCAGAGAGTTAAGTAATAAGAGGTGATAAGAGTTACAGTTGATCAAGAGAGAAATAAATTCATAGAGTACCTATGATTTTCCACTCAAGGACATATGAGAAGTAAATAATTATTCTTTCACAAAATAAAAGGAGTCAAAATTCTTTGAAAATTTTAGTCACTACTGATTTTAAAAATAAGATTTACTGAGAAGAATGAACAAGGATATTATGAGTATTAAGCTTGCCGCATCTTGAACGTAGAACTATTTTCATAGCAAGAACTACGCAATGAGAGTAAAACTTGATCACATTTTGAGAAGTTTAGAAACACAAGGAAGCAGGAGAGTCTTCGAGTAGGAATTGTGCTTGGAGATAAGCATGATATGGAGTAAGGCTTGAGGACAAGCATTATTCTAAATTTGGGGGTGTGATAACTTGAAGATATACAAGTTATTATAGCCTTTTTTATAAGAATAATGAGGCCAAAATAGGGAAGAGGTGCATCAAAACGCATAGTTTATATTGAAAATGCACAACTACTTAGAAATAGATTTTACATAAGCTTTCACGCTTGTTTTACCATAATTACAGTGTTCTAATGCCAGATTAATAAGAACTGAACTAGTGAATCACAAGGAAACTCGCACTTATGCTACGTAATAAGATTTTGGTTGACAATTAACACTTGTAGACGAGAAGATCGAATGAAATGATAGTTGAAGATAATGTGACTCACGACAGACACCTTTTGGAGTTTGGTGCTGATATGCTTAGAAGAATAGAAATTTCTTGTTGAAAGTTGTCTATAAAAACTCCTTCTTCACCAAAGAGGGGAGAGCCTTGAGCCAACGAAAAAGCCTTGAATGGGAAAAAGAGGACCGTTGAAAAAGAGAAGAGCAGAAAGGAATAACCTTTTCGATCAAATGTAAAAGTGAGAGCCTAGCTTCTGAGCAGAGAGAAATTCATATTCCATTTGTCCCCTAACTTGTAATATTCTCCATCTTCTTTGTCTTTGATTTTTGCATTTTTTTGTAATATATGTTGTTCATAATGTCCAATGGCCAAAGGCCTACATTTTTTAATATATTGCATGTTTATACATTTTCAATCCAACATGTCTTGACTGTTCACTTGTTGAAGTGTTATTAGAATTTAAGTTTGTGGTACGTTTTTTATAAAAAGTTTCGCTTATAATTCTTGTCGTGTTATTTGAGCTATATTCATCACTTGGCTAATGTATATCGCCAACTACCTGAGAGAGTAAGTAGCAAGGATAAGGCTAACACGTATAAAGAAAAGTTTGGCAGCAAACTCCTCTTTAGCAAGATGACTTCTGTCATTTGCATCCCGAAAGGTGAACAAGTGTGGACATAAGGCATCATGAGGTTGTTGTCCTTAAAAGTGAAGTCTTACAAGTATTAAAAGTGAACACTTCTAGACATAGATTGCCTTAGTATGCTTAGTCACTTGGATCCCTAGAGGTGAGCAAGTGTGACATATAAAGACTTCAAGAGAAGCTTGCCTTAATCGTGAGTTGGTGAAGAAAGTATTGTTGCATTGAGGCTCTCGCATTGCTTAATTATCTAATAATGGGTAGACCTTTTTTGGACCCCTTCTTAGTTTGTACTATCGTTCGTAATCATCTTCTTCCTCTTTTACAGACTTTTTAAGCGTAAAAATTTGGTTTGAGTTATTATTTCATCCTTTATACTATTTACTTAATTCTTCTACACCGCTTGATTGATAAGTAAGCCCTACAACTAAGCTTTGATATGAATTCCATGTGTTCGACTCTAGATCACTCTGATAAACCTATTGCTTTGCTTATACTTGAGCATGTAGTAGAAAAACTTGTACTCAATGAGGGCTTAACGGTTATACGATAAAGAGGTACATCATTAGTATTTCATATATAGTGATTATGAATAATGACTTATCACATAGAATCAGTCGTGCACCAAGTAACCCCTTAAGTCCTAAGTTAACTTACGCATCATCTCCACCAAGCGTTTGGCACCGTCGGTCAATGAAACCAACCAAGCAAGTATTTAAGAAGGTAGAAGTGAACGTATCCTTCTTAACGTTAATCATGAGCATACCGAGGTATGCAAAGTTTCTCAACGAGCTATGTACTCACAATAGGAAGAGTAGGAGCCAAGAAAAATTAATGGTTAATAAAAATGTATCTTCACTTTTAAAGAAGAATCTTCCATAAACATTTGTTGAACCAAATATGTTTTCACTCCCTTGCACAATAAGAAATAGAGATATATCTAGTGCAATGCTTGATTTAGGTGCATCCATTAATGTCATGCCTTTTAACATTTTTAAAGACTTAAACTAAATAGACTAGAAAAGACTAGTATTCGCATTTAATTAGCCAATCGGTCTTTCATTTCACCATTAAGGGTTGTAGATGATGTCCTAGTCAAGCTAAGAACAGCGAATTACACGTACCTCACCTACCATACTTTTAGGAAGACCATTCTTGAAAACTGCTAAGGTCATAATTAATGTGGACAAAGATCTCCTTAGTGTCGAGTTTGACAGTGATGTAATGTCTTTCAACATTTTTGATGATGTAAAGTCTTCTAATGATCATGTGTCATTGTGTGCACTTAATACTTTAAAATCATTTAAGTCATTAGAAACACTAGTAGAGCTTGATAAATTTAATTAGCTTATTGATCAAGCAACTTTAGAATATGTTGATAACGAATTTGCTAAGAACAACCCTAGTGATGATGATCTCTCTATCTTTCATGACTTTGTTGCTAGTGTAAATGATGAGCATGTCTTAGTTAATAATCTTACAACAAATGGACATCATGCTTTAGATAATGATTTTGCATCCAATAATAAGAATGGTGTAGGAAGAAATATTAGCAATGATGATGAGCATACTTTGAAAGGCATTGACATTGAAAGTGATCGTGACAAAAACATCCACATAAAATTTTGTGAAAAAGAGAATGATTTAGAAAACTAGAAAATGGTTCTTAATTATGATACTTCTTTACATAAAGGATGTGAGAATTCCATTACTAATGAGCTTACTTTGTCTTTGCAAGAAAATGGGATAGAACTAAAGGGTCTCCCTTCTCACTTCAAATATGTGTTCTTAGGAGAAAAAAAACTGTAACATCAGAGATTAGGAGGGAGACATGAATGAACCGATATCACATCTGAATGAGAGGGATCCTGAGGACATGAAAGTCATGTTAAGAAAGACTTAAAATAATTAAAAGTTAATACCTATACCAACAAGGTGCACCTTCCTTTTCGGTGGCTTAATCATAGGAACTTCAAAGTTAAGCATGCATAACTTGAACTAATTCTATATTGGGTGACCTCCTGGAAATTTTCCTAGGATGCATGTGAGTGAGGACAAAGCATACTCTAATAACCCTTTAAGAATAGTAAAGATGCTGCTGCCAGGTCGCAGGAGATGTAGGAAAATATAGAAAATCCGAATTCCAAATCCTGGTCCAAAATCCTGGACCTGGGGCGTTATAAGAACACATATCATGTCATCATTTTGAAGGAGCTAACCAAGAAAGAAAAAGAAAGGTTACTTGAAACCTTGAGAAGACATAGGCAAGCCATCGATTGGAGTCCTGAAGACTTGAAGGGAATGGATACATCTTTTTGCATATATTGTATCCATCTTGAGGAAGGGATAAAGAACAAGGTGCAACTCCAAAGGGACCTCAATCCTACCTTTAAGAAAATAATAAAAAAAGAGGTCTTGAAGCTTAAAGACCTCGAGATCATTTATCATGTTTTGTACAACACTTGGGTAAGCCTCATTCACATGGTACCCAAGAAGTTCGATATGACCATTGTAGAGAATAATTAAGGTGAGTTCATTCCTACTCTTGTTTCAAATAGTTGGCGCATGTGTATCAATTATAGAAAGCTAAACAAGGTAACTCTTAAAGATCATTTATTACTACAAAATTGGCAATAATTGACGTCTGTAGTTTTTATATTCTTGACAGTTTTAATAAAAACTGTCAAGTAGAAAAAAAAATGTCAAGAATAACTAAGAGTGTAAAAATGCATAATTTCTAATTTTTTATTTTCAATACTTGACAGATTAAAAGCGTCAAGATCAATTTTAAACACTTGACATTTTTTAAATGTCAAGTAATATGTTTTTTCTTCATTTTCTAAAAACAAAATTTTCCCTCTTTTTTCCATTTTTCTACAATTTCTAAAATTAAAAATTTCCGTCTTTTTTCTCCAAAACTTACCTAAATTCTAAAAATGACATAATTTTCCCCCAAAAATTTTCTCATCCTTTCTCTCCATCCACCATTTCTTCGTTTTCTTCACAAACTTCATTGAATGAAAGCTCCATGATTTCTTCCCCTTCTTTGCACGAATCTCCCACCACACCCAAGCTTTAACACCTTCTTCAACATCTTCACTGAAAGCTCTAAACGGTAGTTCATCGTTCGTCCGGGTTCATTGTCATGTTCCACCTCTCCATAAACGTATTTCGTATCCTTTATTTTTCATTCGTCCATTCACGTTCACCACCGTCGTCTCAAACTCTCTCTCTTTTC
Organism: Cucumis variabilis; assembly: GCA_037974545.1. Lineage (NCBI taxonomy): Eukaryota > Viridiplantae > Streptophyta > Magnoliopsida > Cucurbitales > Cucurbitaceae > Cucumis > Cucumis variabilis. The sequence continues at coordinate 12,037 of JBBPDI010068035.1, forward strand.
TGCAGTCTTTAGCTCTCTCCCTGCCGCTCTGTCTCCATCTCTCTCGACTTCCTCTTAAGCTACATTTTGTTACGTTCTCGTTCTTCTCCTTGAGGCTTTCATTTCTTCACGTTTACAATCAATTAGTTTGTAATTTTTCTTTAATTTCTCTGTTCTTATTATAATTTAGGCCTCAATTTTCTAGGGTTTTGTAATTGAATATTTTTTTCTTTTTCTTTGTTCTGTTACCAAGGCTACTGGAAATGTTTCTAAGTTGAGTAATTGTTCATGATTTAGTGTGTCAAATTTCTACTTGACTGATTTATTTTGAAATGATGAATAAAAACTATCAATTTTCAGATGGAGCAAAAATCAGGTTGATACGATAGGAGAAATTATCCTGAAGAATATGTTCTGACATTAACTAAATCGTGATGATTACTTGAATTGTAATTTTTGTCTTATTGCCTTGTGTTTGCCTTCAGTTTATTCATTCAAAGTAATAAAAGAGTTTCAACAATTTTGTTCCCTCTTAAAAATTTATGGGCTTTTGCCTTTGTTTTAGATGGGTATGGCTATCCAGTAAATGCATCAAAAAGAAGCTCCCCTACTTGCAGAGGTTTAGGTAGACTAAGTGTCTTCAAATTGAAACCATTCAGTGTCGATTGTCCTGCTATTGTCTTTTGGATTTTGAGTGTTTTAAGTTTAGTCATCAGGTTACTATTCCTCCATTTACATTGATGTGTACCACTTGTCGAGGATCGGGTTAAATCATTGAGGTTTGTTGTATACTTAAAAAATTTTAAATCTTTTAACCTTCTTCCTTTCTAATCTTGTTTCAGTGATTTATTTCTTCGTTTTTGTTTTCTAGCTTGCTTTAGGAATCATGTGGGCAATGTAGGGGAATGAGGGTTGTGGAGGTGTCCTGAAGGTTACAGTTACTATACCTACTAGTGTTGGGATTTATGTCCTAAAACTCGTAGATTGTAAATATAATCTATTGACCATTATTAATAAAGTGTTATTATTGTAATAATTGTTATTGATTATAATATTAGTTTTGTCTTAATAACCTAAATCCAATAACCTAACATTCTAAGTTGTTTAATGAGTCTCGAGCAGTATGTAGAGACATACAAGGATCAATGTTCGAGATCAGCTTAAATGGTTTATAGTATAGGAATAAGGCTGGATACCTTATCCTCGTAACACTATGGATACGACTCACTTTGTATTTGATACAAATACAATGATCCCGCACGTTCGTGTAGCTGACATGTGAGTGAGCGTATCCTATGCAATGAGTTTACATAAGACGGGGCCGCAAAATAGTAACCAATAGATTTAACTCCGTTAATATTTAGGTTTCTATTTCACTAGGATGACCTAAGTAACTTAGTCGTAATCTTGAGTGTGTTATGAACTCCTGTTCACTAGGGATTGTCCTTTGATTTGTACGTGTAAGAGTGGCCAGATCTTCAATTCAATAAGCTTATCATTTTGTGGACAAGACCGAATGGGAAGTTGGGAACATAATTACACAAGATGAAATTCACTCCTTCCCTACTTTAGGGTAAGTTGATGAGTGTTCACTTAAATGATGTCTCCAGGTCTTGAACAAAGAACCCTACCCTCTCTATGGCATGAAAGGGGTTTCTGTTTATTGGTAGGACCATAAATAAGTTGTTCATTGGAGGAGCACTGGTATTTAAGGATTAGATGTAACCCAGGGGTAAAATAGTAAATTGACCCAACTTGTGTTACGAACACTCGTGAAGGACTAACTTACTGTTATTAGTCTATATTCATGGACACAGAAATATATCTACAATGAGAAGAGTTCAGCTGTGAGTCTTTAGTGGAGTGTACACACAGTTAATAAATATTGATTAATGTGATTAATGATCAGTTTAGCCAATTAATCTCATATCGTTGTAGCTTCTGATCTATAGGTCCATTAAGTTCCCTTCCTAGCTCGTAAAGGGTAATGAGATTTATTTATATTGGTTGTAATTTGAAATGTTCAAAATTTCTTTGGGAATTAATTTAATGTATAGTGATACATTATAATATAAAGTTTGTAAAACTTTATTATATAAATTTAGTTTTGGATATGATTCAAAATTAGTTTATGAGAGATAAAATATATAGTTGTTTTTTAATATATTTTGTTTGTAATTTTTGGTGTGCATTAGGGGTTGATAAGATACCATTCGTGAACCAGAAGTTGCTAATAGTGGCGAAAGAGAAACTCATCCTGGCATCTTGATCATTAAATTGAAGGAAAAAAACAACTGATATTTTTCTTTAGCTTACTTAAACAATGTCTGTTCTTGAAAAAGAACATGTTTTGTTGTTGAGATGTTGCTTTAGTCTCATTGAGTTCTGTATGATATATTTTCCTTCTAAACCATCTTATCATTGCAAATGTGCTCGGATCTTACAGATCTATTATATTGCATAGGTACATCCCCTATCCTTAAATTGTTGATTACTATACTAGGGTCTGAAGTTTTAAAGGAGGTGGCATACAAGGCTAATTGAATTGGTTTAATATTCATTGATGAAAAACTATCTGATATATCTTATAAACTTTTGACAAAGCACTAATTTTCTCTACAAGGTTCAAAGTTTGTAACATCAGTAACTCCTAATTCTTGGTACATACATCCCTTTCATACAATTAATTTTTCTTAAGATTAGGGAGCTTTGAGATTTGGAATTTTGTCTTTCTAAGTGCATTAAATTCGCATTCTTACATGGTTTTAAATATAAAGCAAAAGCATGTGCATCTAATTTGTTATATCAACCACAATTTTATGATTTATTCCATTGCATCTTACAATGTGCTGTAGCTTTATGGTTAAAAAATGATTGCACTATTAGGGTCTTAGAATGCCAATGATGGGAGTATAATCACTAATGGGAGCATAGTAATCACAGATTCAGTATGTTGTGTTTAAGTGATTATTTGAATTATTTTCTACAATTCAAGTAATCAAAGCAGTAACTTTAATATTTTGGGTTTCATATCAGATTGATACAAGGAGTCCATATAGTCAATTCGAGTTGGATGAAGTGAGAATGGAGCTTGCTGAATTTTTTAGTAGCCACATTTGATTATGGTGATTATATTTTGGGTTAGATAGACAAGTTTTGTTGATACTGGATATTGGTGTGATATTTTGTTGATATACTTGATATAGTTAGGTGAATTAGTTTTGTTGATATTTTGTTGATACACCTATAGTTAGGTTACACATAGATATGGAAAGGTTAGGCTATTGTTAGAAGTTTGGGCTAACTATATGTATGTATATGGTTCATTGATATATATATATGCAATATGTTAAAATATTATTAGTTCTTTGATGGAAATTTTTTTAGTTGATTCAATTGTTCAATGAATGTGTACTTTAGCACATTTGTATGTGTACTCTCTTCCTTTACTTATATAAATTCGGCATAGTTAAACATCAAAACAAGTGCAAGATCACTTATGGGGATATTTTGAAATATATAATTTTTTATTTAAAAAAAACTTGACATGCAAAACGTGTCAAGAGTAAACAAATTCTTGACATGTAGAAAATGTTAACAAATCTTATATACTTGATGTTTATAAATTGTCAAGTATAATTTTACTTGATGCGTAAACCCTGTCAAACAAAAACCCTCTTATTCTTGACACTAGATTACTTGACGCGTAAAAAGCATCAAGTAATCTTATATACTTGACGCTTTTTACCTGTCAAGTAAACTAGTTTACTTGACGCTTAAAAACGATCAAGTAAATCTCTCTTATTCTTGATACTGGATTACTTGACACATTGAAAAGCGTTAAGTAAATAGATACTTGACAATTTTTAAGCGTCAAGTAAAGCCAGTTTTGTAGTAGTGATTTCCCTTTACCTTTTCTTGATCAAATGATAGAACAATTAGGAGGAAAATTTTACTTTTGCTTTCTAGATGGATTTTCTGGCTTTTATCAAATACCCATAGCATGCATAGACCAATAGAAGACAATTTTTACTTGTGAATTTAGAACTTTTACTTTTAAAAGAATGCATTTTGGACTATGTAATTCTCCTGAACATTACAACAATGCATGTTAAGTATCTTTACTAATTTCATAAGAAAATATATAGAAGTGTTCATGGATGATTTCATAATCTATGAGAACGATTTTGATTCATCCTTGAATAGTTTAGAGATGATTATGAAGAGATGTATTGATGTTAACATAGTGCTTAACTTTGAAAAATGTCATTTCATGGCTTCTCATGGTATAGTACTAGGTCACTTTTTGGATAGTGCTGGATTTTATAGAAGATTCATTAAAGACTTCTATAAAATAGCTTTGCCCTTAACAAATTTGCTTAAAGAAGATATCCCTTTTGTAATCGATCATAAATGTATGCTTTTAACACTTTGAAAGATAAGTTGACTTCTTCTCCTTTATTGTAAACACCTGATTGGAATTGGTCATTTGAGATCATTTGTGATGCAAGTGATTTTTTGAATTAGGTACAGCGCTAGGACTAAGAGTAGATAACAAATTGCATGCTATATTTGCATCTCGAACACTAAATTATGCTCAAGCTAATTATTCTATAACCGAAAAAGAGTTTTTGTCTATAATCTTTGCTCTTGATAAATTTTGTAGTTACATAATTGGATCCAAAATAACTGTGTTTACTCATCATGCAACTATAAAGTATCTTGCAAACAAAAAAGAGAGCAAGACAAGGATTATAAGATGGATACTCTTACTTCAATAGTTCGATTTGACAATCAAGGATCAGAAAGATATGGACAACCTAAACATAATGCTATAGGTTGTCCATATAGCATTTCTTTCATGTATCTTCAAGTTAGATTTGCATACACCATGGTATGCCGATATTGTTAATTTTCTTGTTACCGGTACACTTCCTTCTCAATTTTCTTATTATAAAAAATGTAAATTAAAAAGTGAGTGAAAGCATTATGTTTAGGAGTCTTCTTACCTTTGGAAAATAAGAGTAGATAAAGTTGTTAGGAGATGTATAGCAAAGAATGAACATGCTTCTATTTTCTCATTTTGCCATGAAAAAGCATTCGGAAGTCATTTTGGACCAAAATGAGCTACTACGAAGATTTTAGACTCCATTTTAGTGGAAAGCATTGTTTGCTGATTGTATAAATTTTTGAAAGCATGTGATGAATGCAAAAAATTTGGGTCAATTTCAAAGAGAAATGAAATGCCTTTGAAAGTAATTATACCATGTAAATTCTTCGACATATGGGGAATTGATTTCATGGGACCATTTCCTTCTTCCTTTGGAAACCTTTATATTTTCTTAGCAGTCGATTAAGTGTCCAAATAGGTTAAGGCAATCCCCACTAGAAGGAACCCTTATTATATTGTTTCTTCTTTCTTAGTTGCAAAGATTTTTTCTAGGTTCGTACTTCTAAAGCATTAATAAGTGACTAAGGAATCCACTTTTGCAAATGCACCATAGAGGCATTGATGAAAAAATTCGAAGTGCAACACCGAGTCTCAACTCCATATCACCCTTAAATAAATGGCCAACCAGAAATTTCCAATCGAATTCATTCTTAAAAAAACTGTTAATCCCAATAGGAAAGACTGAAGTATTAAATTGATTGATGCACTTTGGACTTATAGTACAACTTACAAATCACCCATAGGCACAACACCTTTTAGTGTTTGGTAAAGCATATCATCTCTTCGTAGAATTAAAACATAAGACTTTTTGGGCTATTAGAAAGAGTAACTTATCTGTCCAAGAGGCAAGTGAGAATAGATTGTTAGAGCTTAGTGAGTTAGAAGAACATAGACTAGACTCTTATGAGAACATTAAGATCTATAAAGAAAAAACTACAATCTACCACAATAGAAAGATTTTTAGAAAATAGTTCAAAATAGGGTTCAAAAGTACTTTATAATTCATCTCTATATTTTGTGTTGGGCAAACTAAAATCCAAGTGAATTGGCCCATTTGTTGCCTCTAATTTCTTTGACTATGGTGCAGTTGAGATTATAAGTGAGAAAATAGGAAAGGTTTTTAAAGTGAATGAGCATAGGCTTAAAATATTCATTGAAGGGGAATCCACATCATCCCAAATGTGCAAGATCTCACTTCTCCATCCCAAATGTGCAACATCTAGGGAAGTACTCTTTTCTCCTTTGCTTTCTCCTTCACTTTACTTTGCTTTCAAAAAGCTTTGAGGACAAAGCAATTTTCTAAGTGGGGGATGGGTTGCATGTTTCTTGGTACTTAACTTGCATGTATAATGGGGTCCTTTCTTTTTTTAAAAAAAAAAAATTAGATCTATCTAGATTAGAATATATCATAAATATTTCATGTTTGCCTAACCCTTAAACTAAGCTCGGGTTTGTGAATTGTGTAATTCTGGATATAATTGTGATTCTGAATATTTTGAATTTGTGCACCAAATATTTTGAGAATAAGCGATTTTTCTAAAGTCCCTTTTAGCCATTCAATATTGAGATGTGAATGCTTGATTGAGAAAATGGTATGTATGTTGTGAATGTTTGATTACTGGTATAATAAGTGCATGGATGCTTTTCTAGCCTTGTCTTCTTTGTTGCATTATTAGAAAATGTCTATGATATACTTAGTCCAAATCTAGTATAAATAGAGTTAAAAAAGGATATAAGCTACTCTTTAGAAGTCGAGACGATTTTAACACTTTTGTCTTATCAAACATGAGTTAGAAATCTTTTGTCTAGCCATAACGAACTAGATGCCTTTAAAATAGATTAGGCATTGATAAAACTTGTTGTCACTCCGAATGGAGCAATTAAACTTAGAAACTAAGTTTAGAACCACAGAAAGGTTAGTCCACCGGTTCTACCGAGGCTCTATTACCACATTGCATATGAAATAAAGAAAAGAGAAGTGATTGAAAATGCAAAAAAAAAAAAGTGAGGCAATCAAGAGCTGAAAAAAAAAATGCAATATGCATTAGAAAAAAACTCATAAACATAGTGAGAAATCGGGTAGGTCAAGTAAAGATTGTTGAGTTCCTCAACTATCAGAACTTTTGGAGGAATACTTCACTTTTGACTTAAGCAAAACCATATAACCTTCTCTTAGCGTTCTAAACATAGCATTGAGTTTGATTGAGGACTTTGAAAAGAGGAGAATTTTTTTTCAATCCATAGTAGGAAAAAACAAGCCTAAAGTGTCTTTCATCTTTTCAAAGCATGTCTAGCGTCCGAGTAGCAAAACTTCAGTGTCTATCTGAACGTGCTTGTTCAGGATGAACTGATAGCATGTATAGATACCAGTTATTAAAGCTCATTTTATTAGAATAATGAGGTCAAAACACACAAGAAGATGACCAGAATGCATAATTTGTGTTGTAAACACATAAGTATTTGGAAATACACTTTGCATGAGTATTATGCATGTTTTATGTGATTTTAATGTCTAAACGCAGGATAGTGAATAAAGAAAGAAACTAGTGAACCGCAGTACACATCTCACTAAAGGACTACAACTAGGAAATCATCTGGTGATTAACCTCTCCTAGAAAGGAACAAAGTTATCACGCGAGAAAGGGTCACTAGAAGACAAGAACGGTAGTTGGAGATGATGTGAAGTACGACAGACAATTTTTGGGCGTACGACACTGAAAAGACAGAAGATGGAAGTTTCCCTCTCTATATATAGCCATCTTAGTCAACTTACAAGGGGATGTCTGAATGGGTGTAAGATACCCGAATAGGCTAAAGATCATAGAGAGAGAGAGGCAAAAAGGAATAACCTTCCGCCGTTTGTAAATATTTCTTGTTCTTCTCCGGTCAGTTATAAAAGAGAAAGCTTAACCTCTGAGAAGGGAAGAATACATAATTCCATTTCCCTCTAACTTTTAATACTTTTCCACTCTCTTCTATCCCCATTTTTGAACTTCTTTGTAATATAAGTTGTTCATATTGTACAACAGCCTAAGGCCTACATTCTTTACATATATTACATGTTTATACCTTTTCAATCCACAATTTCTTTACTTTTCATTTGTCAAAGTGTTATTAGTAATTTAAGTCAATGATAGTTTTTTATAAGAAGTACAACTTATAATCCTTATCGCATTAGTTAAGCTATATTCATCGCTTGGCCAGTGTCAATCGTCAACTATCTGAGAGGGTCAGTAGAAAGAATAAGGCTAATGCGCGTAAGGAGGAGTTTGGCAATAAACTTCACATTTGTGAGATAATTTCCAACATTTGTATCTCGAAAGGCAAAAACAAGTGTGGGCATTTGGTGATGAGAGGTTTCTTTTTTTAATTGGAAAGTTCTATAAGAGTCATAAGTAAATACTCCTAGATCTATCTCGCCCAATTAGACTTAGTTATATAGATCCCAAAAGGAGACTGGAGTGGCGTTCAATGACTCTAAGAGGAGCACGTCTTAATCATAAGTTGATTGAGTAAGTTAAATCTCATCAAGCTCTTGCATTGCTTAATCGTCTAATGGCACGTAGACCTTCCTTCACTTCTTCTCACATACAAGCTAGTTTGCATACAATTCTATTTCGCACCCATTTACCCCTTTACAGATTCTCTAGGTGTACATAAGTAGTTTTAATCCTAGTTTTGATTCTTTGTAAGTAATTCTCATAATGCCCAACTAATGAGTAATTCGCTAGAACAAATGTCTATTAACAATTCCCAGTATTCGATCCTGGATCACCCAGGTAAACTTATTATTTCGCTTGCATTTGGACAAGCAGTAGGAAAACTTGTACTCAACAAGGACTAACGTATTATACGATGAAGAGGTACATAGTGAGCATTTCAAATGCTATGATCATAACCCATGACTCATTGCCTAGGATCAACGCATGTTATACAGAGAGTTATGGTGAACGCATTACACGTGATGACCTGACTTTAATGTATTGCAATTGTATTAAACATAATTTGAAATTAGTAAGTCCAAACCAAAAAACCATGAACTTAGTTAAGCCCCATTCTCAATGGATAACTTGCAATCTCTTTGATAGTTTGAACTAAGTCTTAGGTTTAGATAGATTGTTAAGGCATTGAGTAACGTTGCTTGATTGATTCGTTAGAAATGTATCATTTATATACTTGCAGAATCGTCTGCTTTTCTCTTAAGTTGATGGTTACTTACCGTGAATGTTGCTTGACTGTTTAAATTTAGGTTTTACTTTGCTCAGGATGAACAAAGCTTAAGTGAGGGTATTTTGTTAAGGTCGTTCTTGACCCCTTTATAATAGTTTTATTCTCAATTCATAAAATACATATATTAATTATCTTGATATTTTTGTGCAGAATATGAAAGTAGACTTGTTACGAAGCTAATGCAATGAAAATTACCTAAAATGGAATTTAAGCAATGGAGAACGAGCAAATTGAAGATCGAGAACAAATTGGTAAATAATAAAAAAGATTTAAAATAATTACGTGCTCAAACCACTTTGAAGTCACACATTGAATCCTAACTGCGTATAATTAAAACCAGTTTTTTCAAATCTTCAATCCACACACATTCACCTTAGCCAGTCGCACCTCAGACACAGTGTGTTCAAATTTCCCAGCTAGCAAACCATTTTTCCCATTTATTTCAGTGGCATTTTCATAAATGTTTAAAAACTTTTCCAAATCAGTGTCTTTTCGTCAAATTAATTGTGCGTGCAAGCCTAAGATCATGCTTTCAAACCTCTCTGACGGTTATTTTAATTTCTTTTCTATAAATACCTATCCCCCCCCTCATTTCTGCTACTTTTTCTCCCAAATAATTCAGCTATCTACTTGGAATTTTATGGAAGGGTAAGTTTTCTTTAAGGTAAAGAGTGTTGGGTAAGTTTTTTTTTTTTTTGGATTTCATTCTTTTGGTAAGATTTTGTGTAATTTTTGTCTAAATTGTTGTAGAACTTTACTTTACTTTCTCACAAAAATTGGTATATAATTTATATTCCTATCAAGTAATTTTTACCTAATTTCTTTGTATGCAATATACTAATTTCAATAAATAAAGACTTAAATTGTTCTTGATAATTCTTGATAATTCCTGATCCATTACAATTCATGATTAAATAGTCTAGATTGAGGTTGGTAGATTTGCTTTAATTTCTCTACAAATTGTGTTCAATAATACTTTCTTTCTTTGCCAAATAAATTTTATTGAATTCAATTTGTGATCTGATACATAAGCATGCAATATGCCCTCTTTTTTTGTGAAATTAAAGTAATCTTGTAGATTGATCTTCTTTCTAACACTACAAGAAATCGAGACTTTCTCGACACAGTAAAGCACATCGAGAAAGAGTGTTTTGATAGAACAGATGAATTTCCGATGCATGTTCACGTCGGGCTTGGTGCTTTTCCCCGACGCATATAGGTCGACGTCGGGAAATGGTGAAAAATTAAATCATGCTGCTTAGGCTTTCGTCAACGCATCACTATGGACGTCAAAAATTCCCTAAATTCCCAGTGTCATTGATATGACGTCAGGAATTCTGTGGAGAATTCCCGATGTCCACAGTGATGCGTTGAAAGAAGGCCTGATCATTAATTGTACGATAAGCCTTCCTCCGACGTATGTCAGGTGCATTGGAAATTCTCCACCGAATTCCCCACGTGTTGTTTACAGCATCGGGCATTCGGTGGAAATTTCCAACATCTAATTCGCGACGTCAAGAATTCCCCAGGGAATCCTACGTTTCGTTGTGCGTTAGGAATTCCATGTTCTTTTTAATCCCCCTTAAAAGAACACAACCACCCGAGAAGAGAAAGAAAAATGAGAGAGGGAGAGGGATATTGTGAGGAAGATCAGAGAAGAAGAAGGAGTTGTCGCCGTTGTCGTCCCCTTTGCTGTTGCCGTTGTCAGTGCATATCGATATATATAATTTGATGTAGTTTTTATTTTATTTACATTAGAAATTAAGATTTTGAATATGTTGGCTTGAATTAGGAATTGTGAATTACAAATTAGATTTTGGAATGATGGTTTGGTTTAGAATTTAGGGTTTATGTGTTCGATAATATAATTGTATGTTTGTATGTAATTTTAGATAATTTGGAGTAATTTATGTAATTTTGGATAATTTAGGGTAATTTATGTAATTTATAATAATTTAGGGTAATTTATGTAATTTTGGATAATTTAGAATGATTTATGTAATTTAGAATGATTTATGTAATTTAGAATGATTTATGTAATTTAGAATGATTTATGTAATTTAGAATGATTTAGGGTAATTTATAATAATTTATGTAATTTAGAATGATTTATGTAATTTATGTAATTTAGGTAATTTGTATTCATTACAAATGAATGAATGAATTTGTTAATGTAATGTAGATATAGTGTTCGGTTAGTTTGTTCTGGATATCCTGCAGTTATGGTAGCCTTTTGTAGTTTGAATTTAGATTCAGCTAAAAGAGAGGGATGATTTGTCATAACATATTCATGGACTAATTAAGTTTAGAGTTTGATAGGGATCAGTAAAATAGGACTAATGATTAAACAGTTTCTCGTTTTAGGTGTATAACGATATGGATAAGAGTTGGATGAAACTTAGGAATAAGTTATCGGTTGAGTATAGAGAGGGTGTGTTCCAATTTTAGAGATTGCCAAGTTCCGCGTCGATGCTTATGGACGAATAAGGGGCCCATGTAAGAGATGTATGAACTCAAATTGGTACTCATTAGAGGGTGTGGAGTGACATCTATTAACCATCAAAATATCCCCCTCCTATACAGAATGGTTGTATCATGGAGATGTAGTGAACTTACATAGAGATATTGAAAGGTTAGAGGAAGGAACCAATAGTAACCCTTTTCATTAAGGAACCAGTAGTAACCCTTTTCATGATCCTTTTGATGAGGAAGATGAAATGTTTGATTTGCTTAATGATTTACAAGCTCTAATTAAAAACGAATGGGAATTAGAAGCTCCGATTGGTATAGATATAGAAGAAGAAACATCTAACATATTTCATGACTTATTGAATGAAGCTCGTAGTGAGTTATACCTCGGTTGTCCCGAATACTCTTCCCTTAAGTTTTTGGTTAAGATGATGCACATAAAGGTTTTAAACGGCTAGAGTAACAAGTCATTTGACATGATGTTAGACTTAATAAATAGTACGTTTCCAATGTGCATGTGGTACCAACATTCCTAGTTCATTCTACGAAGCTAAACGAACATTGCGTGACTTGGGTCTAGGATATGAGACTATTCATACTTGGAAGTATGACTGTGACCTGTATTGGAAGGAGTTTAAGGATTTGAAGTGTTGTCCAACTTGCGGTGAGTCTCGATATAAGGTTAGTCCTGATCATAAGAAAGGAAAAAAATTTTGCATAAGGTATTACGTCACTTTCCTTTGATACCGAGATTGCAATGCTTATTTGTTTCACAAGAAGGATCTTTTGTGATTTGTGTGCCAGAACAATACGAGTAAGTGAGTTAGACAGACTACAGGCAGATATTATAGTCATAGTTTGTAAATTGGAAAAAATATTTCCACTGGCCTTCTTCAGCGTAATGGTACATCTTGTAGTTCATCTACTATACGAAACCAAGATTATTGGACCAGTTTCTTACAGTTGGACGTATCTTATTGAAAGAAGTTTACGTCCATTAAAACAGTATATGCGTAACAAAGAACGACCTGAAGGGTCTATTGTGGAAGCATATTTGATGAATGAATCAGGAACCTTTTGTTCGCGATACCTAAGTGGAATTGAGATGCGATTCACTAGAGATGAATGGAATGATGATAACATTCCGAATGATGAGGTGATGAATGAGTTTGAAGTCTTTATTTAGAAAGTAAGACCATTAGGGGCGTCAACCGATCGCCCTCTATCACAGGAAGAGAAACGTCTACTTCACTGGTACATTCTCAACAATGTAGGTGAAATATGGAGTACCACAAGTAAGCATTTATAACCCTTTCACTTACCTTATCTTATAATTGATGTTTTATGTCTTCAGTATATAACATTTCGTTATTAGGAGACACTTGCGACTGATACGTCCACAAGTTTAAAATGCTCGAGAGTTTAACAGAAGACACCAACGAGCATTTCCTGAATGGTTCAAAAATCCGATCATAGAAATGCGCGAGAGAGAAAACATTTCCACTGATTTATTTTCGCTTACGATGGGACTAGCGCCTGATGTTCGGTCTTATAGTGGATGTATTGTTGGTGGAGTGAGATTTCACACACACTACTCAAAATAGTGGAGTAATGGTAGTCAGTGGTGAGAATAATAATTTCTACGGTGTTAATCGATGAAGTGTTGGATGTTCCTTATACCATGGGACGACCTGTTTGGCTATTTAAATGTAGGTGGTATGACACAGACAACAGCAAAAGTCATAGAACACATGTGGAGTTAGGTTACAAATCAATCAACACATCCCATTTTTTGGTTCGCTGACGAACCAATCATCCTTGCAACGCAGGGATACCAAGTATTTTACATAGAGGACCAAAAAAATGGTACAAATTGGAGGGTTGTTTAAGTGATCCAGAATAAACGGATTTGAGATGTAACACCCCGAGCGCTAAGGTAATTGATTTTTAATCGAATTACTTTATATTTTTTTGTTAGGATTTTAAATGTTTGTTGGGCACAATTTATTTCTTTTAGCTTGGAAGAGAACCTTTTAATAGGTGGAAAAGAAAAGAAGAGGAAAGAAAAAATATTGGGGATTAATAATAATGAAAATATATTATTATTATTAATTATTATTTTATTATTATTTTGTTTTTAAAAAAAAGGAAAAAGAAATTGAAATCTCTTTTCTCTTCTTCTTCCTCGTGCAGCCGACACCCCCCTTCGAATTTTCTCTTCTTGTTCTGCCCTATCGCTGCACAATCTCCCCTCTCCTTGCTGTCGTTCGACGACATCCCGACCAGAAGAGACTTGGCCATCGTTGTCCATGCATTGTCGTTGTCCAAATCTGACCACCCATCTCCAGCCGCATCCATCCCTCTAACGTGAAGCACGCCGTAAACTGCCATCGTTCCACCTTCCTCTGTCCGTTCAGGTGCTGTTGGTCGACGACGAAGTTTCTGTTCATCGCCTTCAGGAGCCGCACCATCTGAAGATCCACCGTGACCTCTACCGTATTGGTCTCTGTTTGTGAAGCCAGCCACCACAATTTGTTCTGCTCGACGTCACTGCCATTGTACCTGAACTCCTCTTCTCCAAAGCAAGCTGTTAGATCTGTCTTGCACGGTTTATTTTATTGGGTTCGGTCGCTATTGCCAATTTGTTGAAAATTTGTTTGGTAAGGATGAAATTGTTGGATAATTATAAGGTTGTACATTGTAAATACTGTGAGATGGATGTTGTTAATGAGTCGAATTAGTGTTTATTCTTGAAGACGATATCGACGTTTCAACGTTAGGATCCTTGGGTGTTGGCAATAAGCTTCATTGGAGCTAGATCCCCATCTCCTTGGGTAAGTTCATGGTTATCATAGTTTTATGATTTGAATGAAGAAGCAAACTTGGAAAAAATACTGAGTTTTATCATTAAGTTTAGGTTCGTTTTCGTGGTCGCTAGTTTGATTAATGTGCTTAGAGTAAAGTGAGGTAAGGAGTTTTCTATTGGACTCACTTGTAGTCTCGAATGTGATGAATTGTGATGTTATAACTGAACTGAGAAAGGATGATGGTTGTGATTTATACCTTTGAATGTATACTTATTATTTATTTTATGTTATGTTCGACTGAAAAAATATATATCTATGTATGGATGGATGTGAACTGGCACTTGGGTGCATTGTTGTATCTGACTGATTATGTATTTATACACATATGATTGATGAATAATCGAAACTTGATGATGATGCTTATAGGAAGTAGGTTTGAAAAGATGGATTCCTTGTCTTGACTGAGTGTATGAAACTATATTAAGGATGTGTTCTTGGAACTGAGGAGACGGTGTGGTTGTACTCTTGTAGACTGTGGAAAACATAATGGTTACTTGATACGTTGTTGACTGATTGTGGGCTGATCTAGAGTAAGTTGTTCGTTAGGAGTTAAGTAGAGATTATGCAAATAGGTTATGAGGATAAATTGTAATTGACTGTTAAGATGAAAAGATTGGACTGAGGGGAGAAATTATTAGTTATCCTATTGTGTAGATACCTTGTAGGTGTACTTCGGGATCATTACCTTTTTGTATCCTACGGGATTATTTGATTGATATGTGTTTTTGCAGAACACTAGACTGATTATGCATCCTTCGGGGTGTTAGACTGACTGTGTGTATCCTACGGGATCACAAGACTGTGACTGTGCAGGGTACTTCATTAGGGAGCTAATAATTTATCTTTCCCCTAACGGGACCAGTAGTGGGTCTCTTACTGAGTATACTCACCCTTTTTATGTTTAACTTTTTAGGCAAAGATAACAAAGGAGACAGACCGACGAGAGGCAAGAAAGAGGCGTGATTGCCATAGGGAATGTCATTCAAAATGCTTCCGCTTATGATTTGATGTTTTCTTTAGGACATGAAACTATTTAGAAAATTTTTGTGATTTAACAGAGTTATGGATTTTTGTTTTGCAAATTGCCTTCTAAAATTTTGGTTGGTTGAAATAGGGCCCGAATAAAGTTTTTTTTTATGTTACATGTTTTTTATGGATTTTATAAAGACTCATGTTTAAAAGAATGGTTTTTCTATTAAAGTAAGGACCCCAGTTTAATTCCAAAAGTTGGGTCATTACAGTGCCAAAAGTCGATGATGTTGGCGACGAACAACTGAATATAGTGGAAATCGTTCACGACGGACACCACGTCGAAGAGATAGAAATCGTTCACCTCAGTGGGTGATACATCAGGTGAGTGTTACTTACGAACAATTATTTTAGTCACGATTGTTTCTAACACGACTTCATTTCTACAGCAGACATGCCTCAGCCTACTCCAACTCTCAAGAGGTGTCAACAGTCTCGAAACTTGGAGTTAAAGAGGTACGTTCAAAGAAATGGTAGAATTTCAATTACCATTTCTCCAGGAGCGGATAAACTGATATCTCCACACACAATCCGGTTAAGCAACACCATTAGTGTGTGTGAGAGAAATACATTTCCAGTTCACTGCCTTAAGTGGGCTGATGTTGGGAAAGAATACATAGAGGTCGTCAAGGGCGATCTGCAGGTAAATTTAAAAATGCATTAGTTTTTCTGTTGAGACATATAGATCATTATATAAAGGAAACTAACATGTGAATTTTTTTTCGTTTATAGCGCTTTTTCGTGCTTGATTTCAACGATCAAACACTTAATAGATTTGTTGAGCATCAGATGCTCACATCTTTTAAAGAGTTCAGGGGCGATTGTCACATACATTTTAAATGGTACAGCGACCTAGAACAGGCACGTGCCAACCCACCTAACATATTGATGGAACGTATTAAAGATTGACACTTCTTCTTCGATCACTACATGAGTCGTGCATTTCAGGTGAGATTCATGAATTAAAGATATGTGTTATTTTACTTCATTTTCTTAAGGGACGTGTGTACTCTTAACAAATATTTTTCATGCAGGAACAATCACAGACGAACAAGGTTGCTAGGAAGAAGCAACCTTGCAGTCATAGTAGTGGGTCGAAGTCGTTTCTAAAATGACAGCATGACCTTGCTGAGGAACGAGGTATCCCAGTTGATCGACTTGAATTATTCAGAGAAACTCACGCTCAGAGTGGAGAATTCATTTCGCCTGCAGCTGCGGATGCGCATGTTAGTTTGAACTTGATTTTGTTTAAATTATGTACTTAACCCTTCTCTCATAACTTACATAAATTTTTATTTGTTGTAGAGTCAAATGTTGGCACTTCAGTCCCAGCCTACCCGAGAGGGTTCTCAGCCACTTTCTGATGATGATATTTGCGAGATCGTTTTGGGTAAGCATTCAGGTTACTTAAAAGGTCTTGGTTGGGTACCCAGGCCCAAGTCCCGCTACAGTGCAGGTAGCAGTTCTTCCATCTGTTCTTCACATTTTATAGTGATCGAAGAAGCTAATGCAATCCTCATTAAGCAACAACGACTTGAGCTTTAAGAAACCAGACGCATGATTGAAGAGAAGAGAAGGTTCTTCGAGATGCAGTCTAGACAATGGAAGAAATGATGAGGAAGATTAAAGAATTGAGTCAGACACATGAAGGAGGATTGTAAGGCGTCCGCAGCTTTCTTGCTTTCTTACTTTAATTTGTTCGTAGTTAATTATCTTGTTTCTTTGTATTGATTTCTTGTTTGAACTTTTTTCATATTGATGTAATTCTAATGAAATTTCAGTTTCGACTGTTTTTGTTGTTCAATTTTAATTTAAATTAAAAATAAATTGAATAATGAAAAAATAAATAAAATTAATAAAATTAATAATTTAAAAATATTAAAAAAATTTAATATGAATTCCCGACGCACCCCGTCGACCATTGCTGACTGTCGATGCATCTTAACGACATTGGGCTTCCTTTTAGTGACACAACTTCACCCAACGCAAGTGATGCGTCGGAAATTAGGAACCCCTGATGCAAACAAGATGTCACGAATCAAACATCAGGATATAAGAATTCCTGACGCACGTTGTAGATGTGTCGGGGATGGTTCTCCTAACACATATCCACCAACGTGGTTCTCGAGTTGGATTATATGTCGGGAGACCCACTCCTGACGTTTTTGTCAATTTTTTCGATGCACCCATGAGTCAGGAAATGTCCAATTTCCTGTAGTGACTCATCTAGTTACTGTAAAGTCTAGAAGGAGTGAATTCCATCTTTTGTGAGTATGTTTTTAGCTCCCAACTCTATTTGGTCTCCAAAATGATAAGCATAATGAGTCGGTAATCTGACCACTTTCACCCATACAATTTAAAGGACAATCTCTCACGAACAGGAGTTCATAATACACTCAATATTAAGACTAAGTTACCTAAGTCATCCAATTGAAATAGAAATCCAACTACACTACAAGAACTTAGTTGTTTCCTGATGCAATATGACATTAGAGACTTTTACAAAACGAGTCGAGAAAATCTTTCTCGATGTTCTCTTCAAATGGGAAGGACGTAAAAAAAATCGTGTCAAAAAACCCATTCTCGATGCAGTACAAAGATGCATCGGGATTAACTTTTCCCTAACATGCATTTGGTTGATGGCATCAATATGTCATGGTAACCTATATGACTTTCAGAATGTCCTCGTGAATGTTGAGAGAAGATTGTTTTCGATGCTACGTTGTTGAACCTATCCCCAATGTCATCTTATATGCGTCGCAGGAAGACCTATTTCCCGATGCAGTATGTTCGTCGAGAATAATAATTTGAGTTTTTTTAATAATTATTATTAATTTTTTTATTTTTGTTTCGATTGTAGTTTCTATCGATTCTAATTCGATTTAATTTTAAATTAAAATTGAACAAATATCATCCTTAGAGAGTGGCTGAGAACCCTCTAGGGTAGGCTGGAACTGAAGTTCTAACATTTAACTCTGCAATAAATTAAATTTTATGTAAGTTATGAATTGGAGAAGTGTAAGTGCAAAATTAAGACAAAATCAACTTCAAACTTACATGCGCATCCACAGCCGCCTATGAAATGAATTATCCACTCCGAGCATGGGTTTCTCTAAATAATTCCCATCGGTCGATTGGCAGGTCTTTTTTCAGCAAGGTTATGTTGTCATTATAGAAACGACTTTGACCCGCTACTATGATTGTAGAGTTGCTTCTGTCTAGCAACCTTGTTCATTCGTGATTGCTACTACATGAAAATATTTGTTAGAAGTAGACATGCATTAAGAAAATTAAGTGAAATAACACATAGCTTTGTAGTTTGTAGAACTCACCTGAAATGCACGGCCGATGTAGTGATCGCACAGGAAGTGTCAATCTTCCATACGTCCCACCAATATATTTGGTGGGTTGGCATGTGTCTGTTCCGTGTTGCTGTATGGTTTGAAATACATGTGGCAGTCGTCTCTGAACTCTTTAAAAGATGTGAGTATTTGATGCTCAACAAATCTAGTAAGTGCTTGATCGTTGAAATCAAGCATGAAAAGTGCTAGAAAAGAAAAAAAATTCACACGTTAGCTTTGTTTATATAATGATGTGTATGTCTCTACAGAAAAACTAATGAACTGTTGATTTTACCTGTCGATCACCCTTGACGACCTCAATGTATTCTCTTGCAACATCGGCTCACTTAAGGCACCAGACTGGAAATATAATTCTCACACAATCACGCCAATGGTGTAGCTGAACTGTACAACATGTGGAGATATTGGCTTCTCTGCTCTTGGAGCTATGGTAATTAGAATTCTACCATTCTTCTAACTCTCCAACTCCAAGTTTCAACATGAAACTTGACAATCTCTAAAAATTAGGACACACCCTCTCTATACTCAACCGATAACTTATTCCTAACTTTCATCTAATCCTTGTCCATCGTTAAAGACCTAAAACATAAATATGTTTGATCATTAGTCCTATATTCCTCATATCAAACCCTAAACTTAATTACTCCATGAATAAGCTATGCCAAATCCTCCCAATCTTTTAATTAAATCTAAGTTCAAACTACAAAGGCTATCATAACTGCAGAATAGCCAGAACAAACTAACCAAACACCCTAGTATATATAATCAATTCTAAACCAAGTTTTCACTAAAGAGAAGAGACTACCATAATTAATTGCAGGATAGCCATAAGAAATCAAGAACAAATTCCTAGAGTTCTAACAAACGAAACTGTTAACCCCCCCCCCCCCCTCAATTTTCTATTAAACACTTGCCCACCTAAACATTCCAATTCAACCCCTCTTCTTTAACTTTCAATTCACCCCTCTCCTCTCCCATTAATTTTTTATTCACTCCCTCTTTAATTTTTAATTCAACACCCCCTCTTTTAAAATTCGAATCCAATCCTAAAGCCTCTTTAATTTTCAATTCAACGATTCTACAACCCCTCCTAAAACATAATATTATTCCTAAATCATAATTTCTAATGCAACATATAATTCAAAATCTTATTCCTAATTCAAAAACCAAATTTCTAATTCAAAACATAATTTCTAATTCAAATCATAATTTCTAATTCAAATCATAATTTCTAATCTAAATAAAAATAAATTACATCAAAACTAATATAAAACAAACCTACTTACGGATATAAGACAACGAGGGACAGAAGACGACGACAAAACGACAGCAAATGGTGGGGACCGGTGGTGAGGTAAAACAGAATGATTTATTAAAAAGGGAACTCTCGATGTTGTCTAAAAATGTCGGGATAGCCAACCTATTCCCGACGCATCACTAATGACATCAGGATTAGGTACCCTTTTTCTTAACGTCTCTGATGTCACATCTAAGGAAGGCCAATGAAATAATTAATGCTTCGCCCCTTACCTGATGCGACACTATAGACGTTGGGATAACCTACATATTCCCAACGCCATTATTGATGCATCAGAAATATGTACCCTCTTTCCTAATGTTTCTGATGTCACGTTGGAGGAAATCTTACGGTATAATTAATATTCTAGGCAGTACCGACGTGTGTTAACATGCATCGGGAAAAGGCACCACTCCTGACGTTGGAGTTGGTGCGTTGGAAAAAACCTCCTTCTAGTGACGTTTTGTTTCTCGATGAAATTTTGTGTGTTGGCAAAACGTTCATTTCTTGTAGAGCTAGTTAATAGAGATGCATCTAGTGGTTACTATTTCATAGTCCAATCTTATGGAAATTCATTACATAGGATACCCTCACTCGTATGTCACGTACACAAACTCATTGGATCATTGTGTTTGTATCAAATACAAAGTGGGCCATATCCATAATGTTACCAAGATAAGGTACCCAGCCTTATCCCTATACTATAGACCCTTTAAGCTGATCTTGAACATTGATCCTTGTATGTCTCTACATATTGTTCAATACTCATCAAACAACTTAGAATGTTCGTTTATTGAATTTAGGTTATTAAGATAACACTAATAATATAAATAATCACATTTATTGAAATAATAACACTTTATTGATAATGGTCAATGGATTATATTTACTATCTAAGAGGTTTAGGACATAAAACCTAACAAATAGACCATACAATTGATACATAACTTTACCCCTATGCATGCATATATCCACTATTTTGTATCTTAGTTTCCCACACTTTATGTATGTCTTTTACTTTACCTATCAACCACTCCTCCACTATATACTTTGTTCCATAGAAAAAGTTCACCTCGGAGTAATGTTAAACACGAAGCTTCTTGTGTGGTTAAATCTAACCTCGCTACTCAGTGGTGGTTTACATCAACATATTCCCGATTGTACTTGATTATTAAAGGAATCCTAAAAAAGTTCTTATCACAATTTAATTGAAAGCAGTAGGTTGTAAAACCAATCCATCACAACATAAAATCAACTCTTACAACATCATTGACAAAAGTGTTAATTTTGTCTTCTCATATTACTCTTTGTTCATTCATTTCCTTTAATTAACAAATTAATAAGATCAAAATTATGATTGTGTGTTCACTTGTTTTCATTTTATCTTTTTAATTTCCAAAATGCTTGTTATATGATGTACGTACAAAATGATCAATAATCACAAAATGAGTGCTTAAATTGAATTAGAATAAACTTAAAGTACATACTTTATTGAAAAACATACTAAAGTGTTTAAACTGACCTTATTGCTACTATGCAAAAGGTCATATTATTTATTTATTTATGTTGTGTTACATTATATTCAACATTTACCATAACTAAAATATAACCCATTTTAACTTAAAAAGTTTTTGCAATAGAGCAAAAGGTCTTATTATTTAGGGTTTTATTCTATTACTTTATATTCATTCTTTAGCATATCATTTCAAACTCATTTTTATGCTTGAATGGCAAGGGCTCTTATGTACAACCCTCTTTTCCAATTCCCGGCATGGTTGTACAAGGCAAATGTGATCGGCCCACTAGTCACAGAACCACTTAATATGAATTTACCTAATAGAATCTTGAACCACACATTTCGTTGTTTATCTGCCAATACTATTTGAGACTCTTGCTTACTCCCATCTGGCAACTGGATTTCAAGGTTTAGTGGAAGATCCCATCCAGAGGCATTGCTTGGCAACCATACATCAACGCTTGCATTGTACCAAACATCTTGTTTGAAATTAGATGCATCCAAGCTCCAACGACAATCGAACCAAGATACTTGAGAAAGTCGGGCTTCTTCAATTGAGTAGCTGCAAGGTTTTAAATACCATGGTGAGAGAGAACAGTAATAACATATAATTCAACATAATCTATATTCATAAAAGTATAATCTAATAAGTAGTTTATATTTTTATGAATCAAAACAAAAGTAATAGATGAAAATGCATGAGATATGAATAAGTGAACAAATAAAATTTGAGTTCAAGATTATACCCGCAAAAATCCACGGTGGCCCAACTCCAGTATCGTGTGTCATCACTCCATGTTATTGCGGAAGTTCTTGGAAATGCTAAATATTGTGTGCTTTGACCTGCCATTAAAATCGTATTTGGATTAAGGAGAGAGAGATATAGAAATAACGATGAGAATGAGAAAATGTTGTATAAAGGTCCTCGATTGGTTACAAGTATGGAGGATGAGATGTTGAAGTATGCGATGTCTCTGTTCTTTTATATCCATGTATGAGGGTATTTTAGGCCTTTCCAAAAGCAACCACTTTTTCGTATCCCTTATCCTTTCTCTCTTTTGTTTATTCCATTTTTCAACATCTTTCATTTTTATATATTATTTTTCATTTAATTACTTTAAATTATTTTTTAATATAAATTAGTTAACTTTTATATTTTCTTTGTGATAATTGATTATTCAACTCAAATTGTTCTTCGGTTCCATGTAATTAGTTAAATTATACATATATGGATATAATATTATTTGTTAAAATACCCTTTTTATGCAACTATTCATTCTTGAGTAATGTAATTATGTAAAATTTATGTGCATTTGTATCCTCGAATAAATAAATAATATAATCATTATTAA
>JBBPDI010068036.1:0-18032 GCA_037974545.1 Cucumis variabilis
ATACTTGACGGTTTTAAAATGTCATAAACAAGTGCATCCTTGATGGTTTTCAATATCATAAACAATCAATTTCTTGATGGTTATTAAATGTCATGAACGCTTATACTCTTGACGATTTTAAACTGTCATAAACACGCATACTCTTGACGGTTTTTAACTATCATAAACATTTGTATACTTGACATTTATAAAACGTCAACGTTCACTATTCTTGATGTTTTTATCAACCGTCGTGTTGTAGCTAACGCGTTAAGTATTCGAGAGTACATTCGCAAGAATGAAACTTAAAGGATCAGTTCTTCACTCGGGGCCCGCACAAGCGGTGGAGCATGTGGTTTAATTTGATACAAAGCGAAAAACCTTAGCAGCCACGAATCCCCTTTCAAGAGAGGGGTGCCTTCGGGAACACAGACACAGGTGGTACATGGCTGTCGTCAGCTCGTGTCGTAAGGTCTTGGGTTAAGTCCCGTAACGAGCGCAACCCTTATCTTTAGTTGCCAACCGTTGAGGTTGGAACCCTGAGCAGATTGCCGACGATAAGTCGAAAAAGGTGAGGATGACGTCAGGTCATCATGCTCCTTATGCCCTGGGCGACACACGTGCTACAATGGTCGGGACAAAGGGTTATGATCCTGCAAGGATGAGCTAACTCCAGAAACTCGTACTCAGTTTGGATTCTAAATTGCAACTTGCCTACATGAAGCCAAAATCGCTAGTAAACATCGGTCAGCCATACAGCGGTGAATTCGTTCATGGGCCTTGTACACTCTCACACTATGGGAGCTGGCCATGCTCAATGTCCTTACCGCTCCTTAGGTCGCAAGGAAGGGGATGTCGAAGGCATGGCATTTGACTGGAGTTCAGTCGTCACAAGGTAACCGTACTAGAAGGTGCGATCGCCTTCTTTTCAGGGAGAGTTAATGCGGGTATTTTGCTTTGACACCGGTTCACACCCAAAAAGAAGGGAGCTAGGTCTGAGTTCAACTTGGAGATGGAAGTCTTCTTTCCTTTTTGGTGAAGTAAGACTAAGCGCATGAGCTTATTATCCTAGGTCAATAGGATCCCCTTTTTTCATTAAAGGCAAATGCTTTCATGGAATTGGCAATTTATCCCAAAGAAAGAAAAGAATTTCTCTCATATCTCCAACTTTTTCTCAATTAAAGTACAAGCAACTAGCCATCTTAGACCAATCTCCTCGCTAACCGATATGTGGCTGGGGCCGAAAAAGGGAAGCAAGAACTCTAGCAAGCATGGTTGCAGTCAAAGAAAGCAGGCAGATGGAAGGCGCAAAGAATATTGCCCTCTTTCACTAGCTAAAAAGAAGAAAGCCTATGGTACTACTCTCTGTCTATCTAGCAATTCCTTTCTCTGATAGTCAAGGCAGTAAAGCCAAGCACAAGCTGAGTCAACTTGTTTAGCTTTAGTGCAAGTCTAAAGGGAGAGGCCTCCATAAAATCAGAGGGGAGAAAGGAAGGAAAGCAACTGAAAGAAGAAAAGAAAGTGGAAGTACAAGTGGAAAGGGGAAAAGAACAAAGCAAAGACTAAGAAAATACAGAAAGAAAAAGTGGGAGTCAGCAAAAAAGACGAGACCTCTCCTGCTCTGTGGGCATTGAACCGAAGGTGAAAAGTCATATTTCATTGCATCGGAGGACCACTCTGCGGTGCCATAAGATAGGTTCGAAGGACTGTCCATTAGGGGATTTGAGAGACCTATTACTTTCTCAATAGCACATTTCACTGCGCCTTTATCATTTTTCAGTGGAATAAGACTCGTCCGGAGCTATATAGTAGAAGGACTAGAAATTCATGATTTTTTTAGCCTTTGGCTTTGCTTTCTCTTTCGTCCTACTTAAGGATGATGGAGTGGAAGGAATTTCAAATTAAGGCTTCGGACTGGTCTGGAGGACTATCCCTTAGAACTTTTTTCAAATCACCGGCAAATTCCCTACTAATTCTGAGAAAGTGCGTAGTGGGTTCTTTAAAGGCACACAAAAAGTGAACCTACTCAAAGAAAAGTAAGAAAAAAGTCTAGACTCTGAAAAGGGAAGAACATTGAGGTTCTAATATAGGGAGGAAAGACTCAAGGTTGAGGTGCAAAGTCACTCTCAAATGGTTACGAGGGACGGGTGCAAAGAATATTGTGAGCTCCAGATGATTTGACACTTTCTCAGTCTTGGTCAAGCTATTATTTCTTTGAATATCTACTCTAAGAAGCTCAAAAGAGAAGCTAAAGAGCTGATTCACGAGAAGAAGAATCTAAATCTAATCAACTAGTAGGTTCACCTTTACTGAAGTCAAAGGCATGCACACGCTTCCTGAGAGTCACAACACAAAGAGGAGAAAGGGCTCCACAGGTTAATATGGATAGTCCTTCAGACTGGTGGCGGATAGACCGAAGAATGAAATCTTTAGTGGGACGCTCTAAAGCTAGAACCCAAAGAAAGTAGGTATTCAAGGTAAACCAGGTAAATAGGTAAAAAAAGGTATAGCCAGATTCAAGTAGTAGGCATGAACATGGTTTCAGTCGTTCTCCTATCTCAAGTGAGTAGGTAGAACACCCAAAAGCTTGATCTGCGACACCAGTAAAAGTAGCTTTTTAGTTTGATCCCTACGAAGTAGTCTTCTATCTTCTTCCTTTACCGTGGAGTGCTTTCTTTACTTGATCCTCTAAGGCCAATCACCTGCTTTCTTTATGAATTTACTGATCTCAACAAGCATTGACATCTTTCGTAAACAAGTAAGGCTTGATTTTTGCCTTAGAATCCTATATATTCAAGACCAAAAGCAAGTACATCAGCAACAAGAACTGCCACTGATGAAGAAAGAAGAGCCAGAGAAAGGCGCAATTCAATATGTGTGAGAAGCGGAAATCTTCTTTGAACCTCCCGCTCCGTGGGGTCATCACTGATGAGAGCCTATCATTTTTTTGGTCTACCCCTTCTTGAGATCCAGTGGCACCTTCGCACCTTCTTTTGGGAGAAAGATCGAGCTCTTGTCCTGCATCTTACATCAAAGGAGATAGGATTCCTACGGTCCATGAACGGATGAAATATTCTTTGACCCTTTGTTCATTAATTTCATACTTATGAGTATGAAACATCTTATGTACTTCTCGATATTCAGACCTATTCTCTTATTGTGAATTCTATAAAGACCTCTATTCGATCCCTACTTTACATCAAAGAACATATTAAATCACCTCTTTCGAGACAACATATTGATTCTGAAATTGATAGAAGGAATCTAGCTACTGCAATAGGGGACACCCAGGACGAATAATAGTGGTGCGCTCTTGGTCTCGACTTTGCTCCTTGGTGTCTGACGAATCACTTGTCCGTCTTTGACCCTACTTTGAATTATTTTCATGGGTGATTTCGCTTTCCATCCGTGGTTTTCCTTTTAACGCATAAGCCATATAAGCCATTTTGAAATGGAGGACTAGGCTTTTAGTGGAATAAAACTCTTGTCGGAGAGGTCCAAGCACAAAGAATTTACGAAGAAGGCACAATGAAATATGCGGTGCAAAAAAGAATATTGCGAAACCACGGAGGCTCAAAGAATTTGAGAAGAATTGAGATTCCAAAAAAGACTTCTCAGTTCTTCATCCGAAGGACTTGTTATCGTTAGGAGCAAACAATATTGCGAGACTGCGTAGGAGACGCAATGAAATATGTGAAGGAAACTTCTCCGATCATTCTTTCTCTTAGATTTCATTGACCACAAGCCCACTCTGTGGGAAGAAATAATATCTGAAGCAGCAAGGGCTTTTTTGGGATTAGGCGAATGGGAGATGGAATAGGGGTGGACACCCTCTTTCAGTATGATAAATTACCTTTATGGAAGTGGGTGGTACTCATTGGTCGAGACTTTCTGCCTTGGGCCTCTGTCTCGCTATGCTAACCTATGCGTACCTTCCTTGGATTTTGATTGACTTGGCTCTTCTCATTTTCTCTCCGCTAATAATTTGATATAATAAGATATAAGTAATGGCTCCGATCCTTAGCTTTATTTCCCTAGTTAGAAGATGGGCTTTCTTCTTCTTCTTCCTTTACCTTTCAATAGAAAAGAAATTAAGCCGAAAGTGCTTAATTACTAGTTCATCAGAAGATTAAAGCCCATATTGCGCTCTGCAGAGATATGTAAAGTTTTCTTTCATGAAAGATCATCCCATTCAGCCTTTTCTTCTTCCCTTTCTCTTAGATCTCGAGATCTCACCCTTCTCATATTCACTTTCTCTTAATAAAAGATCAAAAGGGTCAAACTTGAATTCACACTAAGAAAAAGCACATGAGTCCACCTCGGTCCTCTTTTCTTATTCCATTTTTTCATGCATTTTAGACTAGTAGCTCGATTTCAGAATATCCACCCGTGCATGTGCAACAGTCAGTGTGAGTATTGGGACTAGCAGGGAGAAGCCCAAGAGTAGGCCTTTTTCCATGAATTAGGATCTGGAAAGAAGCTTTCTTCGTCCCACCCGCACACCCAACTTGTCCTATTTCAACAGAAACCAAGACAGACTCAGTGGAATCCAAGAAAAAGAACGATGAGAACCCAATCATCTATTTGAAGGCCGGTCAAGACCTAGCCTTCACACCCCTACGTAGGCGGGTGCTCCCATTTTCTACTCATGATTCCTAAGTTTTGACCTGTCCTAATCTTGCCACATCCTTGTTCTGATCCCTTGTGCTAGCTTCCACTTTTTCTTTGTGGATTTCCTTTCTGAAAAGTTATCTAGTTGTCTAAAGTTTGAAGGTGTAATCTCAATCTCAAATCACAAGTCTTTTTTACGCCTAAATTGAGATAGATGACCAGAGAATTCATCATCTATTTATTTTCCTTATCATTCATCATTCAAGAGCTTTCCAATCCTCTCCTGTCGGAGACTTCTGAAACTTATCTTTCTATAATTTCTTTTGAAGACCTACGGACAATGAAAAGCAATCGAATGAGGACATCTTAAATGGGCCTAGTTCCCGCTTCGATACTTTCTATATTCTACTCCAATCTCTACTCAATCTGGTGACGCTGCCAACTTTAGGAGCAAGGGCTCCAACTTGGTATACCCTCATATGGGACGCGCCCTTTTTACAGCTTTATGGGACTGAATGGAGATTCTACCCCCTATCCAAGAATAAGATATCAATAAGCAATTCTCTTCCCTAGCCAATAATGGTGGAAGTCTACTGGATAATTTCTCTTTCTTTTTCCCCACCCTATGATTTAGAGTTCTTGCTTTGTCCAAACTCATTCCTATCTATGTGTTTACTTTCAGAAAGAGAATATGCGAGAGAGAATAAAAGAAGATCCCTCTCCTCTTTGAGCGAGAGAGCTTAACCGCACCCGATCGATCGAAGACGAAGCCAAAACTAAAGCAAACAAGAGGAAAAAAGACAACTTCTAAAGAATATACTTGTCTTATGGAGCCTAATTAAGCAGCTGCATGAAAGGAACCATGACTCGCAATATGAAAAGCTATTTTTTAAGCAGCTGCAATATAGCAGCAGAAAACGCAAATCAATATCCCTGTTTTATGGCACTCTTCTCATGATATTCTTTACGCCTGTCTTATGGCACCTTCTGACTATTCATCATATTTTCGTCCAGGTGACTTCTTTATACATATGAATTAGGGAAAGGTAACCACTTTACCTATGAGGAGTGAACTAGTCAAAACTAGGAAGGAATAAAAAGATCATAATATCTAAAGAGGAAAGCAGTTCGAGCAAACTTCACCGTCCAAAAACAAAGTCATGGACCTACTAATATGAAATAAAAGGAAGAAAGTTCAGCATTACTTTTGAGATAATGACGGAGAAGGTGTAGGAGGACGTAGTAGGCTCCCTCCTTGTCTCTGCACTCCTCTTAAGTCGCTTCGCCTATTTTTTGGTCCCTTCTAATGGATAGTCATGTGGACCTTCTTCTTTAACCACCTTGATTTCGT
This sequence comes from Cucumis variabilis, assembly GCA_037974545.1. Classification (NCBI taxonomy): domain Eukaryota; kingdom Viridiplantae; phylum Streptophyta; class Magnoliopsida; order Cucurbitales; family Cucurbitaceae; genus Cucumis; species Cucumis variabilis. The sequence goes on from JBBPDI010068036.1 coordinate 5,942, forward strand.
GGAATGAATGAGTGTAAGAGGTTCTGGAGGCTTTGAATAGGAATCATTCATATTGCATTGAGCCTTAAGAGTCTAGTCAATATTCTTTAAACCTTCGGATAGGTCTCGCTATTTTAGTGGTCTGAAGTCATCAACTGCCTTGATTCAGTCTGTGGATAAGACTGGAGGACCCGTCAGACTTTATCAAGCTTAACTGCCTTTTATTTACACTAAAAAAAAAAAAAGAGGAAAGCCTATTTTCCTTTTTCTTCTTCTTCTAAATAGTAGGTTCTTGTCTTTGATTATTCCCACTCCAAGCCAATAAGGAAAAACAAATCCTTCTCCAATAAACTTACTTAAATCAAAGGAAGAAGACGAGAGAGGAAAAGATAAAGGAAGAAGAAAGGAGAGAGAAGGAAGAAGACTATCAACTTAAGAGGAAGAAGAAGAAAAAAAGCTTTGTAGAGAGAAGACTAGGGTCAAGCTTAGGGCTCGGTCTATTAGGAAAGAAGAATTGAACTAGAACTCAACAAGTGGGAAAGGCGCTACTCTTTCTACTCTCATTCCGTCTAGCTCTCCTCCGAAGCTAGGTACGAAAGGTTTAAAGAGTTTTGAGGTTCAAAGAAGATTTCATTCTGACTATAAGGAATCAAAGAAAAAACAGCTAGCTCGACCATCCAACTCGAGATGGAAGAAGCATGCAGCCGTCCCGGTCGAGTAAGAAGATGTATGTTGTCGATCTTCTTTCATGAGTTTCATCCATAGATGAATCCATATCAACACAAAGGGATAAGCTAGAACAAAAGGAAAGGTGCGAGTCGGCTCTGTCGATATCGGAAAGCATCTATCATCATCAATCAAGCTTCTTCCCCTTATTTAAAGAGTAGTTGTCCAATCAGCATCTTCAAAGCATATGCTAACTTCTCCCTTAATACCCTTGCTTTCCTTGATTCCTCTTTCTCGAGATTTTGTCATGAAAAAGGATGAGGACTGAGAGCGGTCAGTCCTTCAGACCAGGTGCCGAAGCAAAGCGACTTCTAGGTGCCATAAGATAGAGATATTGATTTAATGAGTGCAAGTAAAGAAATCCATATTTGTGGATAAGAGCGGTCCTTCCGACTGGTAGATTTCAGACGATAGAGGAGGGGTCAGAGGTTGACAAAGAGGCTGCGAGAGCTACCCAGCTCTTGCAGTTTCAGTTTCATAAGTGACTCTTTTAGTAATTTGATGTAGAAAGCATTACAAGAGGAGAAGAGTAAAAAATCCTCATTCAATGCTAACTTCTCCCTTCCCCTGTTGATAGGTTCTCAACAGAGACATGTCCCTTGGCTCTTGTCTCTATCGACCCACCTGTCGATCCTGAGTTTGCATGTGCAAGGGGTTATTTTTCTTCAATCTCTCCTTCTTTTTATTCCCTAGCATCCATCTGAAAGAGGGAGAGCGGACTCCTTAACAAAGAGTCAAATCGACTAACAAAGATTGCACGTAACTCAAAGGAAATTGAGTTCAAAGCCTCGCCTTAAGCTTGGCTTAAAGATGAGGCTCATTTACGATCGATCTCATAACTTTTCTAGTTCCTTCTACAGCAAGAAACAAACTACTTCAACAACCGAAACAACCACTTCTTCTTAAGCAAGAAGAGTTGAAACTGATCCTGATTCCACTAAAAAGGAGGATAGGACTTCTGCCTCAAGTTAGACTGAGATCGTCCCCTATGATGAGAAAATGGATGAAAAGCCAGGTTTCAATGGAGTCACTAAACCGTCTTTCTTGAAGGGGACATCATATCATCATCATCATGAATCCTTTTCAATCAGCCTTTTTGGATTTTAGAAGATCATGCCCGCCTCAATGAATAAAGGCTTCAGTTGTCCCACTTCTTCTTCCTCATCAACAGTTATGCAACATCCCTATTGCTATCGTCGAGATCTAAAGGTTCTACTTCGCTGCTTGCATCTCAACAACTACAGCTGAGAACACCTTTCCTATCGAGACAGCTACCTTTTCTTTTGACTTATTTGACCTCGAAAGAGGCAGAGATCCGACTTGAATGCTTTCCTTTTTCCTCTTTCCCGCCTTCACGGATCTTCTTCTTCAATCTGAGCCGAGTCCTTGAGAGAGTTCCATCAGAATACCCCTAGCGCATGAATCTTTCCCCAGCATTAATAGGCTAGCTTGCCCTCATCTTCTCTTACTTTGAGTACTTCTGACTTTTGTACTTAGATCGATCGATCGACTTCTTTGTGGAGATCGGGTATGAAAGGCCCCTTTCCTAAGTAATGAAACCTTGATATTCATCTTTGGGGAATAACTTTAATAGCGGGAACGAGGGAAATTGGACTGACCACAACTACTGAAATTTGATAAAGAGAATTCCACTCAAGAGGTATGGGGACAAAAAGAAGATCTTCTGAAACCTTGGCCTCCTGAATTAAAGAAGAAGTTCAAGAAAAAGCTAAGGGCTCGACTAAAAGGAGTGGACTTGTTAATGGAACTAAAACTTCTGCTACTCTTGTTCATTGAGGCATTGGAGAATTCCACTAAAACTTCTTCGGACATCTTGATTCCATTTGAACTTTTGATAGGCTTTCCCGCTACGTGGGAATTCCACTTAGAAAGGGAATTATGGTAGGCTTTTGATAATTCTTTTGAAATATTCTTTCCCTCCAAAATAAAAAACAAAGGCAATGTGCAAAGATCTATGGCCCAATTATAAGGGGTCCAGATGACTATCCATATTAAGGCGTAGGAGAAAGAAAGGTGAAAAGAAGATTAAGAGTTTACAAATTAGGAGAAAATGCTCATTAACAATAATGAAAGCAGAATGAACTCATTAACAAGAATTCAAGAAGAATTCTTCTTTCATAACCTTGTTCATTGTGTATCAAGAATATCCCTGTCTTTATCTGGACCACAAACTATAAGTTCTCAATTGACATTAATTTTTCCTGTCCTAGGCTTGATTCTTTCATTGCAATTTTCCGTCTTTTTGAAGCAAAATCAGACTTTTTCTCATATATCTATTTAACGATAATTGTAGAAAAATGATTGATTTTTCATGATTTCTTGCTACTTCCTTATAGGCAAAACCTTGCATTTTCTTAGATTTCCCTCAGTAAAAACAAGGTTATGGAATCATAATTATTCTTCATTCAAGTTAATGAGTTCCTTCTTCTTGAATTCTCGTTAATGAGCTTCTTTTCTTTGATTGACTTTTCACAGGTGCCATAAGACAGAGGTATTGTTGAGATAAGAAAGGAGAAAAGTAGAAGTTCCCTAAGCCTAGGTTAATATGGATAGTCCTCCGCAAATTCCTTGCGCCTAACGTCTGAAAATTTAGTGGAATTCTTGAGTCCTTCGGACCGGAGGGGAGAGGCTCAAAGAATTTGTGTAGATTATTATAGAAAATTCTTAAGCACATTCACACTCCTGAAATATTATTATTATGAAAATTCTCTTATCACGTAAATCGAGAGCTGGGGTTTAGTAAATGTCCATTTTTTTTACTAATAAAAGAGTCAAAAAGAAGGAAATCTTCATCATCAGAACCTAAAAAATACAAAACTCAGTCAATGGCCTTCACTTCCAATTTTCTTAGTCTAGTCGAATTGACTCATTCCACGTAAAGGAAATGGAATAAGTTCATTCCATCAATCCCCGCATTGTGGAAATTCAGGATGAGGACCAAAGACCTCGACCTCCAGTCCGATGAAAGGTAACACTTCCCTACTTTGGAAATAGAATGGATCGGTCCTTCAATCGATGCAGAGGCATCCATTTCTCTTTCCACTCTGGTCTTCTTCCATATTCAAAGCGAGTCCGTCTCAGTCCTTGTTAGGCTTTTTCTGTAGAAGTTTCAGTCTAAACTGCCTTTCAGTTCCACACAATATTCTTTGCACCTAACTACGGGGTCAAGGACCTTTCATTATTTCATTCATATTCGTAGGTAAAGGTAGGTTGAGGATGAAGGGAGGTAAGAATTCGGACAAATGAAATTCCCTTTTCTCACTCATCCATGGGCGAGATCTGAAGTCCTCGGCCTATTTCTTTGTATCTATCTTTCTGTAGGGATTTCACTAGTGAGGCTCTGATGCCTTTGTACAATGGAATTCTACTGCCTGCATATCAGCTAAGAAGACCTTTCCTATCTCTCACTGACCTCAAACTTAGATCTCAGAATGATTGCACTGACTTCTCTCCATATTTAGAGTTTGCGCTTGAGCTTTCTCAAATTCTTTGAACCTCGACTATTCTTTTTGAATCTATTAAGGAGTATAATAAATGGAAGGGATTCACTATAGACAGGGATTCACTCCCAAGAAAAAGATGGAGACTAACTTCCTACCAAAACTCCCCAAGAGGCATCGGTGGCTCTACGTGGAGGATTTTGAAAGTAAAAAGTGAAGTCTCAGTTGAATGAGAGGCAATGAAACTCATCTGGAGCTTTATTTTCATTGAGGAGGGAGAGGTTCAAAGAATATTGACGAGACTGTAGGGAGAGGAAGTTGGGGAAAAAGTAGAACTTGATCAAAGAGGAAAGCTTTGATATTAAGAAAGAATATGACCCATTTTCATTGATTACTGAGTTCACGAGAAGGATGAGGTCAAGGGTCGAGGACGCGGAACCTAAAGCAAGGTCATTCTCATAGGTTAGAGAAGGAGTCGAAGGCATATTTCCAATGAGTATGGTCTAGGGAGAGGCTAGAATAGGACCAAGTCTCTTGCAGAGAGTCTGCTCTTTCAAGGGAATTAGACCTTTCAGTTACAGGGTACAAGAATCGGAAGAGACCAAATAGGCTTTGGGGGGTTGAATACCTTATAGAAGTCTAAGGATAGGAATAGTCATCAATCTCGACATATTCATATCAAGACAGTTATTCCAGAATGGAAGAAGCCCACGAAGCGGGGTAGCATGAGAGGTTAGAATAGCTGGAGGGAAATGAGAGAGAAGAAGAGTTCGCACTCACTCTATACATGGAGTATCTTCTGGGTGCTTTTACGAATACCTCTTACTAGAATATATATCTTCACTTTTAGCATCTCGAATCGGGCCAGGTAAGAGAACTCAGAATCGACAGGCAGTTAATACTCAAAGGAGAATAGGTGTAGAGGAAGCCCTCCCGGATTGACTGTATAAGAAAGATCAGTATGATCACTTATCAATTTCCCAAGAGAGAGGGAACTGGACGAATGAATAAGAACTCTCGTAATTCTCATTCATTCTCAGTTGTAGAGCGAGACAAAGGGGTGGGAGGGAAGATAGAGAGGAAGCCTCACCGGATTTCAGGTTGGGGGTAGAATAGACCAACTAAGGATAGAAGAGAATATGCTTTTCCATCAGGATCTCTTCAGGTATCATAGGTGGAGGAAATATAGGAGTTCATATGACCGCCTTGACCCAAAGACCGGATCGGATAAGAAGAAGGAAAGGTGCCATAAGACAGAAATATTGACTTGAAAGCACTACGGATTGATTGACTGGTCTTAAGGCTAGACAGGTTAATATGGATAGTCCTCCGAATGAGGAATTTGAGAAAAGAAAAGGAAGAATTGGTCCGAAGGCGCAATGAAATATGCGTTGAATGAAGAGTTACGGCAAGGAATTTGTGACGGAGCGGATCAGAGCTCCTCTATTTCAGAATAACAAAGAGGCCTAAGCCGCTCGACCAATCGAGCCAGATTGACCAAGACTAAGCTTTAGACTAAGATGCCATAGCCACTAGGATGAAGTCATCATATGGAGTTGGAGAGGGATAGGAAGAAAGGAGGATAGGAATATAGGGAAAGATCGAGACTTCCAATGAATGGGAAGGTCTCTATTTATAAAGAATTTTTAAGAGATTTAGGTGGACTTGAGCCTATTTGCTTGGTGGACTTGGACTTGGGCCAATTTGCTTGTTGGGCTTGAGCTTGGATCAATTCGATTGACGGGCTTGGATCCATTATTTCTTTGTCCAATTTTACATCGAGGGTTTGAATTAGGTGGATATGAGAAAACTTAACTACCCAAACCCAATTAGATTATGAATATCACAACTTTGTTGTGATGACGCGACAGAATGTAATTGGTCAAAATTTCATGTTCAACTAATGCTCCTTTTCGAGATTCGTGCATGTGTATGGGTGGGGTAAATCTCGAAAACGATAAGTTGAAACCAAAATTACAAGTGATTTGTTCTTAACTTTGACTCTTAATATGCCAAATTAATCGAAATATATATGTATTTGGACATAAGTGTGATTAAAATGCTATATGAAGTTTGGTAATTTTTTAATTTAATTCACAATTTTATTTTCAATGAATTTGATTAAGGATTGAGACTTAAAATTGATAAAATTGCAATATTGCCAACTCATAAAAATGTTAATTTAAGTCAGTTTTTTTTTTGGCATAATCTTCTAATTTGAATTTTTAGCAAAACTTGTGCTACTTGAATTGCCCCCAAACTTAAAATTTGAAATGTTTGCCATTTTTTTTTACTTATTTTGAAATTTATGATTAATTAGGAGAAATTTTTCTTTTCTTTTTATTTTAAAGAAATATATTTTTTATTTAATTAATTTAGTTATGATTGTTTTAAATAAAGAGAAATATTATGAATTAATTTCAACTCAATCTCAACTCCTAACTCAATCTCAACAAGTTTGTTGAGAAGTTTGAGAGATTTGATGCTTTCCTGTTCTATAAATGGAGAAAGTTGAAAACAAAAATCAGAGTAGAGTTTCCTTTTCACCTATTGCTTATTGAAGGGATAAAAATTCATGACAAAGGAAGATTTACAGAACCATTTCTCAAATTAATTTGGGAATCCCAAAATCCTAATAAATTGGAAAAATAATATAGAAACTTTTTTCTTATTATAACTTAAAGGCTAAGCATGTTTTCTAATTATAGATTACAGAAAAAATTATTTGTTTGACATCTCTAAATCTATAAATTGGGACACCATCCGTTGGAGACTTTCCTATCTTTTGGGATGAGATTGGTTTGTGGGTGTCAATTGGGATGAGAAAAACTTTAGAGATTTTTTTAGAGAAACTCTTTTGCAGAAAAGCAAAAGTATTGGTTGAAGAAAAATTATTTTCTTCGCGCATTATTAACTTTCTTTCTTTCTTTCATAGTATAGGAAATGGAGTAGAAGAGAATAATGAGATTTTATTAATTTAAAAATATTAAATTAATAGAAATTTCAAATCTACTAATTAATTAACAATTAATTAATTAGTTAATAATTAATTAAATCATATTTAATTAACATTTCATTTAAATCTTATTTAATGAATATATCTTATAGTTTTATATTAATTTAATTAATTAAATAAATAAAATAAAACTAAACTATTAATTAATTCTCCAATTAATTAATAGCTAAATTATATATCTTATATTTAACTAAAATTAAATTTGAATCATATTCAAATATAAGTTGCTCTCGTAACCAATAATTTTAATATGCATCCAATTCACATTAAATTATTATTTGAACTCATTCAAATATTTTCTCTCATAAAGTTAAAATTAACTTTGAATCATAACCAAAATTAAATTTATATAATAAAGATTGATAAACTTTATATTATAATGTATCACTATACATTATACTAATTCCCAAAGTAAATTTGGACATTTCAAATTACAACCAATATAAATAAATCTCATTGCCCTTTACGACCTGATGGAAAGATTGATAAACTTTATATTATAATGTATTACTATACATTATACTAATTCCCAAAGTAAATTTGGACATTTCAAATTACAACCAATATAAATAAATCTCATTGTCCTTTACGACCTGATGGACCTAGTGTTCAAGTCTCATTAAATAGCTTAGGATGTTAGTTTATTGGCTTTGGATTATTAAGACAAAACTAATAATATAATCAATAACAATTATTACAATAATAACACTTTATTAACAACCATTAATGAATTATATTTACAATCTATGAGTTTTAGGACATAAATCCTAACACTTATGTGTTTGGCTCCTCCAATATTTTTTTTTTTTGCTCCTTCATATTTGGGAGAAAAGAAAATGGCCAATGACGAAACTACTTCTTTACTATTTGATAGAACAGAGGGTTGGAGCTACTGTGCTTTTTTTTTAGGTCGTCGAAGATATGGAGGGAAAATAATGCAGAGTGGTGGCTCTGCTCTTGAGAGAAAAAAAAAATGGATGGCCTTTTTTTCTTTACCTTTTATTTCTTTTATATTTTTTTTCCTTTCTCTTTTCTTTCTTTTTCTTTCTTTTTTCGTTTTTTCTTTCTTTTCCGTTTTTCTTTTCTTTTCTGTATTTCTATAGTTTTCTTTTCTTTTCTGTTTTTCTATCGTTTTCCTGTTCTATTTTTTTACTTTTTTTTCTTTTCAACCTAATTTTCTTTTCCCATCTTATTTTTTTTCTTTTTTTTTCTTTTGCAATTATTTTATCCCATTTTTTTACTCACCATTTTTTTTTCTTTCTAAAATAATAACTTAGCCCCTATTCTTTTCATAGGTGTTAAAAGCTAATATGAGCTTGAAGATGGAGCACTTAAATGAACTTGAAGATAGCACATGAAGGATGATGATGAAGATGATGATTCTGGCAGTAACAAATGGGAGAATATGAAGATGAAATCCGCTCGGCTGCAACACATGGGAGAAGATGAAGATGAAATCCTCTCGGTTGCAACACGTGGGAGAAGAGAAGAGGAAATCCTCTTAGCTGCAATATATGGGAGAAGATGGAGATGATGATCCTTTCGGCTGAGAAAGATGAATCCTCTCAGCTGCAACACATGGGAGAAGATGACGATGAATTCTCTCAGCTACAACACATGGGAGAAGATGCAACACATGGAAGAAGATGACGATGAATCCTCTCGGCTACAACATAAGGCAGAAGATGAAAATGAATCCTCTCGGCTTCAACACAGGACAGAAGATGAAGATAAATCCTCTCGACTGCAACACAAGATGAAGATCCTCTCGACCGCAACACATCGAAAAAGATAAAAAGGAAGATCCTCTCGATTGCAACACATGGGAGAAGATGAAGATCCTCTTGGTAGCAACACATGAGAGAAGATGAAGATGAAGATGAAGATACTCTAAGCTACAACACATGAGAGAGAAGACAGAGCTTGCTACTTTGGCTTTACCCCATTTATTTTCTTTCATTCATTTTTTTTTGTTGTAATTCTTGTAAATGTCATATTTTTATTGAATGATAATGATTTTTTTTTCTTATTATAGTGAAACTACTCATGAATGTCATTTTGTGCTGATATTACATTATAACGATGAAGCATAATACCTTTTTTTTCGTGCGAATGAACTTAAAGTAAACTTGAAGCTGCCTATGTACCATTTTTTTAACATAGGGATCAAGTCCTAACGTAGTTCAACTGACTTTTTTTTTTTTTTGTCATTCACCTTTTAAGCTCTTATGGATTATGAGTATCATACAATTTAGGCTCTTGTGATAAGGAGCTTTGCATGTTTAACAACTTATATTTTTATCAAGAATTTGTTCACCTTCTTCATTTTTAGAATTGGTGAATATAATAAATATTGGCTTCACCGTCAAGGAACCTTATGTATTTATGTCAACAGACAACTTTCTCTTCATGTGTGATAGGACAAGACTATGAATTTTATCGTCATTATTTTTTTCATGAAATGGTTTTGCCTTCAAAGTTTTTATCTCTCTTTCATATTGATCCATTTGTCATCTTTAGACGATCAAAAGCAAATGTTGAAGGTCGATCTTTTTTCGATGTAAAGATACTTAGCATTTTGAAAGCTGAAGTTCAAGTGGAAGTAGACGTTGGACATTAGTTTTCTTCTTCTTTCGTGGTCATACTCAATCTTTGAAAGACTGAAGATTGAGTAGTTGAAATCTTGATACGGTTAAAGGCAGAAGTCATTTGCATAATTTCATTTAAATTATCGACTTCTTCAAAAGATGCATAATTGTTGTCGACTTCTACTTTACTAACAACATGACATGCAATGACTTCTAACACTTCCTTTGGATGATCATCAAGAAAGCTTCTTTGGAGGAATTTTGTTGAAGTTATCGACCGTCGAGGTCGGAAGATGTCCTCGTCTTTTCCTTTGATTGGCTTAAGCTTCCACATCTTCTTCTTTCTTTTCGCCTTCTTTTTATGGGAGATGCTTCCTTTTACATGCTTTTGATGAAATGGTGACTTCTTTTGAATGAAATTTGATTGTCTCCCTTTTTGACGAATCACAACTATCCATCCTTCGTCATCAGCCTTAACGTGCTCTTCTTGTTTTGGAAGTCTATCGTCACGATTCTTTATTGAAATTGGACAACTATAGGTTCGAAATTCCCAAATTGAATTAAGTTTTTGCTTTGATCATAAAGTTGTGTTGACGGTGGAACACCTGAAGTCATCTCGACCACAATTTTACATCACAAACTTGAATTGGATTGAATATGAGAAAACTTAACTACCAAACCCAATTAAATTATGAATATCACAATTTTGCTGCGATGACATGGCATAATTTAATTGACCAATATTTGTTGTTCGACAATGTGATTGTGATATAGAACGAATAGTTTATCATGTTATGTAAAAGCATAAAATTACAATGTAATTGTGTGAGTAAATATGTTATACATTCTGTCAAATACTGTGAAACTAATCTGAAAAGAATAGTATTGTCATGTAATATGTATAAATACATTGTAACTCTATAAAAAAAAATCAATTAAACCTGGCCAATTTAACCAATAAATCAATTTAGTTCAATTAAGAAAATTGAAGTTGTTATAAAATTGGTAAAAATAAATGAACAATCGTAATTAGCATTATTTTAGGGGGTGGAACTAAAATTTGAATTCAAATTGTTATTAAATTGTTTTGAATATAAAGAACTCAAAAATGTATATTTATCTTTGACATTATTTTAGGGAGATGATCTAAAATTTAAATTCAAATTGTTATTAAGAAAACAGCCAATATAAGTGGATAATAGTAGCTATCAAGATTGTAGGGGATTAAAAAAAATTTAAATTCAAATTGTTGTTAAAAATATGTATTATGTATTATTCAATAAATTTTTTATAAATATTTTGAAATATAAGTTGTTAAATTTTAAATTATAACAATTTGAATTTTAAATTTTAAATTCAAATTGCTATTAAGAATTTATCTTTGTCACTATTTTAGGTATATTATGTAAGATTTAAATTCAAATGGATGATTTTAGGAGATGATATAAAATCTAAATTCAAATTGTTATTAAAAATATGTATTATGTATTATTTAATAAAGTTTTGATAAATAGTATGAAATATAAAGAATCCAAAACTGTTCAATTTATCTTTGCCATTATTTTAGGGGATTATCTAAAATTTGAATTCAAATCGTTATTAAACATATGTGTTATGAATTATAGAAATAACTTGTTAATTAACTGATTTAAATCCTAAAATCCAAAAATTTGGTATAAATTATAGTCATATATTTAGGAAATATTGGTGCAATCTTATCTAACCTAAAAATATCATATTTGGTTAAGATTTTTCAAAACTGGGTGTTGTTTGAAAAACACAGTATCCATGAACTTGTGATATTCTGTCTCATTCTTTGAACTATACAAATACACTGTATCTATAAGAAATTAATTTTCTTATATAAAAAGAGTATAATCGGGTAAGAAATATCAAAAAAAGTCTGTAGCTGACGTTTTGCTATAAATCTTAATATTTTGATAATTTGCTATTTTTCAGTTTGTTATTTAATTTTTTGTCATTTTTATGGCTATCTCTAAAATATAGGTTGTCTACCCTAGTAGCCTATTTAAAATAGGCCTAATTACATTAATAGCTTAAACCCCACTATTTTATTCACAAAGGGTTGAAATATATTACATAAAAATCATGTCCAAGTAACATTTTACAGTCCTACATAATTATGCTTTTTATATACACACATATATAATACAACATATGGAATAAAAAATAGGAGTGTAATTGGGCTGGATTGGGTCGGGGGGATTTTTTTCCTCCCTCTCCCTCTCTCTCTCTTCTTCTTCTCTTTTCTTTCTTTCAAATGGTGATTGCAAGATAATCAATTTTAATAATGTTGACTC
>JBBPDI010068048.1:0-18029 GCA_037974545.1 Cucumis variabilis
CTATAGATGGAGATGGTTGATGATCACTTAGATGTTCTGAGTTCTGGTAAAAGGTGGGGAGGTTGTCAAATTCTAATAGGAAGACTTAATACTCATTATCGAATAATGGTCATTGATCATATAGACGATGCTAATTCAAACATTTTGGGAGAATACAACCACTTGGTTACCTCTTCAAGGTAAATACTTAAAAAAACATAGATATAATACATCTAATACTTATTGAAGTAGAATATGTGAAGTTGGAGTTTGATAATAATGTGGATATAATTACTCTTCTTTCTTAATTTGAGGTTGCAATGGTTGAAAAAACTAAATAAATAATATGAAGTGAAAACACCACTATTTATGACATCAGGGAAGACATTAATGCTTTCAGCTGTTGGGTTATATGTAACGCCAAACAAAATTAAGGTAATTTATTTTTTCATTATCTTGAATAATTTATGATTAAATTATATTAATTAATTATATATATATATATATATATAATTAAATAGGTGAAACTTTGGTTTGAGATTTGAGAGAGAAAATTAGATTGGTATAAAATTTGTAATTCAGAATTACAAAATATCTGCAAAAGCTTTCCAACTATTGAAAAATAGTCTTTAAATAAGTTAATTACATGCAAAATTGCATGTAATTAGTTTATTAAATCTCAACAGCTAACAATCTCTTAATCATCAAAGGAACTTAATGTGCTAGGTGTTTACATCTTATGTAGCCACTTATTCACACTAAGTGTTAGTGAGATTATTCAACAAAATATTGGATTTTTTCACCAACTTTAGTCCAAGGACAATATGATCATTTGACCATTCAAGTCAAAGTCAAACTTTGACTTTTCAAGTAAAAGATCTACATTTTTACTTTTTATCATTTTGTTAGTCCAGACTAATTTTGACCTCTTGAGTACGAATCTACATCATTTTTTCCAAATTCAAATCACATTTGAATATAAAGTCTGTCAAAATTTGACTTTTTAAAGTAAAAAATCAACATTATGACTATTTACAACTTTGACCATCTCCATCAATTTTGAGCTTTTGAATATGAATCCACATTCATATTTTTAATATTTAAATCACATTTAAACATAAAACTCTATATCAAACTGATAACCTATAGCTATATCACATGTATTCGTCAGTTTTTCTCTCTTTACATAATTTAAACAATTTGAATTATTCCATCATACTTGTTCTAAGTTTATTTTATATAAGCTAGTAGGGGAACTTAATGGATCTATAGATCATGGGTTCCAACGATCCGACATTAACTAGCTAAACCCTTTTAGATCGAGCTAATCAACATCGTTAACTAACGAGTCATTCAACTAAAACCTCATAGTTGCACTCTTCACACTATAGGTATATTTGTGTCCATCTCATATAACCATGATCAGTAAGTTAATCCTTCATAGATTGTTCGTCACCTCAGCTAGGTCAAAATATCGATTTATCCTTGATACTATATCTTGTTCTTTAAGTCTCACTGATCCACTATTGAACAATTGGTTTAAGGTCCAACCTATAAATCGAATCCCTCTCAAGCCATTAAGAGGGTGGGGTCCGTTGTTCAAAATTTGGATTCAGTCCATAAGGGAACAATCTATCTATTAACCCTAAAGTAGGTAGGAGTGAATTCCGTCTTGCACCTTATATCCTTAGCTATCCACCCAGTCTTGCCTCTAAAATGGGAGGCTTATTGGACCAATGCTGTTGAGCTGATCTCACCTATGCAAATCTAAGGATAATTTCATGTGAACAGAAGTTCATAGTTACCTCAGGATTAAAATTAAGTTACTTAGGTCATCAATATCGAAATAATTTGTTTTGAACTTTCAACAATATTATAACCTAAAAGTGATTATTTCATGGTTCCAATCTTTAATAAACTCTTATATAGGATGCCTCACTTCCATGTCTCTACATGAATGATTTGGAATCACATCATTTGTACTAACCATAAAATGAGTTGAATCCATAGTATCCCCAAAAGAAGGCACCGAATCTTATTCATATGCTATAGACCGTTTAGGCTATATACTTGAACTTGATGCACTTTTATGTCTCTACATAAAATTCAAGTCTACACTAGATAGCCTTGGAACTTTAGTTTATTGAATTCAAGATTATAGTATTCAATTTTCAGTAATAAGTCCTCAGTAACTACTTTGTTAATAGAATATAATTTTAAACTACAAACGACGAGTTTTAGGACATAAACTTCAAATCTTCTTCCCCAAGGTAGTCAGCCGTCGACTCTCTTTTTCTTACTTCTTCTCCATTTTTCTCCCCGCACCACCAGTTTGCATTTCATCCAACCTCATTCAAGCCAGTTGTGTGTTGTCCTCTACCACTACCGCTCACCAGTTTTGATTAAAATTGGTGAGTTAGGGGAGTGTTTTGGGTCTTTATTACGAGTTTTTAGCATGCGTTTAGAAGGGTTTTAGTCCCCATTTTCGCATCAAGCCTGAGAGGATTTTTCAACCTCCATTTAGGTAAGTTTGGTAAGCTACGGTAATTAAATTAGTAATTTGTTGGTAAAAATTATAAATTTAATTTTGGTTATGCGTAGGTGGAATTGTGATTTCGTTTGCAACAAAGAACTTAGCATAACCTAGGGGTGTAAGAATAACTCGACAACCCGAATAACTCAGACTACCCAACCCATATTATAAGGGTTGGGTTGCATTGAGTTTATTTTTTGTTTTTTTCAAGTTGGGTTGGGTCTCAGGTTGGAGGTTTGAAAGATTCGGTTCAGTCCAACCCAACCTGAATTAATGATATTATATATATATATTATATTAAGTTTTATAATATGATGCTTGAAATGTTTTTTATTTTAGAAGTTTGGTTCATATTTGACTCTCCTTAAGTAATACTAGATGTTTTATGATTTTTTGTTAGGTATTCTTGTATTAATGTTGTACCTTATGGATGTTTTTGGATGTCTGTATTTATAGATATGATGTTTCAATGTTTTTGAAATTGAACAAATATTAGAAAAGGAAAAAAAATTATACAACTCGATAACCTAACCAACCCAACTCATATTTTTAGGATTGGGTTGGGTTGGGTTGAAAATGCTTCTCGGATCATTCGGGTTGCCAACTCAACCAACCCAAAAATTCAGGTTGGTCCCAAAATGCCCTTCAACCCAACCAACCCAACCCGTTTACACCCCTAGCATAACCTAAGGTAAGGGTTCTACTATTGGATTCCCAATTGAGGGTTGGATCATTATGTGATAGTGGTGATACAACTATATGCTTAACCTGTGATATGTTTATGATGGTGAATTATTTGTATGGTCTAAGGTTGTAAATTATCTGTATAGTCTAAGGTTACTGTTAAATTGTGAAGGGTTTCCATTAGATTAGGTTAAGATGTAAAGGATAATTATTTGAATATGCTTATTGTGAGAATTATCTATGCTTGTTGTGAAGTATGATGATTGTTTACATGCTTATAATGGATTACAGATCTGGTACATTGTGAATTAGATTGTGATAGTTTACTGCGAGTCCATTACTGATGAATTATTTGTTTAGCTTATGGGTTACTGTGATAATTGTTATGGGGAGTTATTCGCATAGCCTATGGGTTAGTGTAATAATTGTGATGGATAACTATTGGCTTTGTTATGAGTTACCGATAATTTATGAAGGGTAGCCATGAGTTTGGTCCAAGGCTACTATGGAATATGTAAAGGGCAATGATTTGTGTAACCTGTGGTTACTTGGGAAAGCTTACTGTGAAAAATAGGATGATTGTTTGTATGTCTATCATGGATTACTGTTTAGGCATGATTGTTAATTTTATTAAGTAAAATTATTAATTATTTTTCTTATGTTTAGATTAAATTGTAGTTAAATTGGCATCAAGAATTTTGCTCAAAAATTTAATTCTTTTTTAGGTAAAGCGATTCTATTACTGAACCTTCAAATTAAGATTTAATTGTGTTGAATGGATTGATTGAATATGTGTAAAACCTAGACCCAAGAATCCCTAAGTCATCTAAAGAACTTTAGAGGAACAAGGGTCGAGCTTAGTTGAAAGAAAAATGATTTAATATTAGTGTTGAACAAAAAAATGGAAAGAAACTTATTAAAAATTAAAAGGTTGCTAAGTGTTATGACTAGTGTGCCATTGTTTTGAAAATGACAAAGGTTAAGTGTTATCGTAAGCTAAGGAAGACCTAAGGAATGTTTGAAAGTTGATAAAAGATTAAACAAAAACCTAAATAATTAACAAGACAGAGAATGTACAATATGGTTAAATTTGTTCCAAATGTTTGTAGAAACCTATAAATGTAATTTAATTTATGCTTATGTCATTTATGAAATATTGTCTTCCAAGTAGACTATTGGTATTGTCTTTCAACTAGACTATTGGTGTGTTTAGATTTCATTTTTAAGGGTTTAATTTAGAAAATAAGTTATTTTGAAAAAAACTAAACTCTTTGAAAGTCACCCAAAATAGATTTTAATGTGTATTTTAAATAATTTTTAAGAAAAAGAATTTAAACAAAAATGAGTTTCTTAACAAACATTTTTTTCTTAATTCTATCAAAACCAACCCTATATATCTCATTCTTTCTTTTATTTAACTCAAATTTTCAGAAATGTAAACTGAGTTGAATTTCGGATTTGAGCGACATTACCATCAATGGAACTATTGGTATTGTCTTTCAAGTAGATTAATAAGTTTTTTTTTTTTTGGCAAAAGTGTGTTGACACATGTCATATTTTTATAATATTCCTGTTTTTCTCTCCTACTGGTGTAGGACATTTTAACGAATGCAATGAAATTCACGTATCATATGAAATACTCAGTGTGATTCAAACCTAATGAAACTTATGAGTACAGTAGCTAAATTATTGAGATACAATGTATTTTGATCTGTTAGTTATGAGATTTTAACCTAACAAGCCAAATCTTGATATAATTAATTTTAAAAAATATATAGGATTATTTAATATGTGAAATTATTAAACTAACTTTTGAAAATATCTAGGATTATTCAATTATTAATTTATTTATCACTTTTATGATTTTAATAAGGTTTTTTTTTCTAAAAAAATATAACCAATTGGAAAAATATTCACTCTATAAAATCAATTAAAAAACGAAAAAAAGCCACCGACCCACAATGAAAAATACAAAAAATATCTCAATCAACACGCGATTAATTGACCACACTTGCGTGTGTAATTTTTCTTCTAATACACGATTTTGTAGAAAATGATACACGATTGTGTAACAAATCTAATTGATACAAGATCGTTTAGATATAAAACTTTTAGATATAAAAGATTGTGTACCAATACTCTAATGATTTTTCTTTCAAGATCGTGTACCAAATATAAAAGGTTTATGTTTTGAATTTATATTTGGTACACAATCTTGTAGATTCTTTTATACAATCTTGTAGATTTATTACACGATCGTGTACCCAAATCTCAACTATCTATACCAATATCCCAATGATTTGTTTTCAAGATCATGTACCAAATACAAATCTTTTATTTTATATTAGATTCACTTATATTTGGTATATGATTTAATTTTGTAAATTTGGTACGATCGTGTACCCAAATCTAAACAATTGTGTACTAATATTTCAATGATTTTTGTTTAAGATCTTTTATATATGGTACACGATTGAGGACCAAATCTAAACAATCGTGTACCAATATCTCAACGATTTTTGTTCAAGATCGTGTACCAAGATTTATTATATTTGATACACAATATTGAACCAAATAACACTTTGAAAAAAAAAGTAATACAAGATTGATAATTGATTGAAAACAAAGATCATGATTTCAAAAAAAATATAAAAGAAAAATTGCAGAATAAGAAGAAAAGAAAGGAAAGAAGATGGAAAGGAAGAAGGAAATTCAAAAGTGGCAAGGCCAAACCTAAAATATTAAAAAAAATGGTCGGTTTCATAGACTTTTTGATTTTGTTACAGACGCAATAAATATTTTAGTGTTTTGTTATATAAATTAACCATTTTATAATATTTTGGTGTTTTTTTTATATTTATGGAAATTTTGTCTTGCACCCTATGTCCCTAGCCATCCACCCTGTCTTACCTTTGAAATGAGAGGCTTATTGGGCCAACGCTGTTGAGCTGCACTCACCTATGCAAATCTAAGGATAATTTCGTTTGAACAGAAGATCATAGTTGGCTTAGAATTAAGATTAAGTTATCTAGGTCATTAATAGTCAAAATAGTCTGTTTTGTATAATCAACAGTGTTATAAATTAAAAGTGACTATTTCATGGTTCCAGTCTTATATAAACTCTTTATATAGGAGGCCTCTACTTTTATATCTCTACATGAACGATTCGGGATAACGTCGTTTGTACTAACTATAAAGCAGGTCGCATCCGTAGTGTTTCCAGAATAAGGAGTCTAACCTTATTCATACACTATAGACCATTTGGGTTATATACTTGAACCTTATTCATAAAAAAGAAAAAAAGAAAAAAAAACCATAAAGATTATAAGATTGTTCTAACTGTTATAAATATTAAAGATAAACTATAGATGCCCATTCCACTATTCATTATTGTGCTTAGTTGGCCATTGCCACATGTCAACATTTTGATAATCCAAAACTCATACCACGTGTCGATGTTCAATCTTAGTGGCCATGTAATCCATCTCATACATGCTAAATTTCCTATAAATAGTGACATTTGGTGTTGTAAAACACACTTGAATTAGAAGATTTTCCAAATTAGTTGGAGAAAGTGGATAAATTAGTTGTTCATAATTTTCTTAATTTCTTAATTTCTTAATTATTTATATATTATATTATATTATATTATTATTTTAATATCATATTTCCTCGATTTCCTTATTTCGGTTGTGTCCCATTTTCACAATACATTATCAGCACGAGCTCCAACCATCTCCTCTATCGAAGGTAGGTTGTTTCCTCCAGTCGTCCTAATGATATGTCGATTTTCCCCTACTCGTTGTACATAATAAAATAAATATTATTTTGCATGTTTGACATATATTAAATTTCTACTATTTGATACTAATAGTAATACTTTTTTATTATGAAAGTTTGATACATTGAAATGTCATTAAGAATAGATCATCAAAAGCAATTATTCTATATTTCAAGTATGCTCCTACAGTAGCAATATCGAGAGAAATATTTTGAAGAATATTATCTTAATTTATTCTTGTGGTTGAATGAGATCACGAGTTATTGACCTACTATCCTTCGGACTCAAAATTGGATTGTGGAACTCGTTGGAAGAAAGAATCGGAAGAGAGAGAGATGGACATGGGCGAAAAAATTGTGAGATTGAAGTTTTTAGGGCTTGGAAGTTTTTTTCTTTCTTTTTGGTTTTAAAAATAGCAACCGAAAAATTCAAAACTCAAAAAAGTTTCAACAAAGAAGTGAAGGCCCATATTTATAGTAAAAACCAATGCAAAAAATGCATGCAACAAATTCATTATGGCCCAACATCTCACAATCCACTTTCTCTAGTGGACTTTTTGTCTTCATCAAATGACAACACCTAGCCCACTAGAGTTAGTGGGATTATCCAACAAAATGTTGGATTTTTCCACTAACATTGGTCAAAGGGCAAAATAGTCATTTGGTCAAAAGTCAAAGTTTGACTTTTTCAAACCTAAAGTCAACATTTTGACTTTTAACTATTTTGTTCATCTTGACTAACTTTGACCTCTCAAACATGAATCCTCAATCATTTTCTCAAAACTCAAATCATATTTGAATATATTATTGGTCAAAGTTTGACTTTTCAAAGTTTTTTTGAAGAAAGAAACCGAACCCAACCCAACTAGGGGATCCCTAGGAAGGGGGTCATTATCTATTGATAAAGAGTTCCAATACAAGGTTGAAAGGCTAGAGGTAAGCCAAGAACAACCTAATCTAGCAAAACTCTAATGTTAAGAGAAATGGTACAAGGATCATATTCTTTACACGAGCGAGCTATGTCTCCTTGACCACAAACTTGTGAAATTACAAATATCTTCCCAAAGGTTAATAACAGAAGAAGATTTTTTCTTGGAAGATTCTTTTGTTTTTTTTCAACCATATCGTCCAAATCAGCCCAGCTATCGCAGTGAATCTTAGAACGTTTCTTCTGTTTGTTTGCTTTAGGTTTGAAATTCTGCTTCCAAGCAAGGAAAAATTATTGATGTTTTTAGGTTCTCCGAGCATATCATTCAAGGTCCATAAAGTTTTAGTAATGTTGCAGTCGAAAAGGAGATGATCGAAGTCTTCGTTGTTCGCATGGCATAAGGAGCACCTATTTGGATTCAAGCACATTGACTTACATTTTTTTTTTGGATGATTTCCATTGTGTTTATTTTCCTATGGAAGACTCTCCAAAGGAAGAATTTTAATTTCTTAGGAATTGTTGAGGTCCAAATGGTATCGAAGATTTGAAATTCAGATCGAAGAGGATGATGAATAGTGTCTTGTAAAGCCTTTTTCATCGAGACCATTGAGAAGTTTTTATTTCTGTCTTGAAGCCAAATTAGTTTGTTGTTGCCTCCTTGAAGGTTTGGTTTCGGCAGAATTTAACTAACTTCGTTCCAAAGACAGGATTCTCTATCATTAAGGGGTCTTCTGGGTTTTATGTCCCATTCGTTTGAATTTTGATTCCAGACTTCTTTTATGGTATCGTGATTTGAGGAACACAGAGCATAAATTCTTGGATAGGAGCTAGCTAGGGGAATTTTTTCATTCCATTTTCTATACCAGAAGGATAAATTCTCTCCATTGTTTATTTGCCAATTGACATTTCTTTCGAACCACGGTTTGTTTTTTATTATGGACATCCAAGGGGCTTTTGCTCTACAAAATTTTTCATGATCCGGTATGTCACCGATGTAGTCTACCGAGTATTTAGCGTCGATAATCTTCCGCCATAAAGCATTTGGCTCTAAGAGATAACGCCATAACCATTTACAAAGGAGAGCTGTATTAGTATGTTTGAGCTTAGAGATCCCCAGTCCTCCTTTTTCTTTTGAGCAGGTAATCAAATTCCAATTAATCAAATGAGAATTGTAGTGCGTGATGTTGTCCGAGTTTGAGCCCCAAAGGAAATTCCTCCATATTTTTTCAATCTTTTTATAAATCGTAGTTGGGGCTTTGAACACTGAAAGTTGATAAGTAGGAAGACTACAAAGGCTAGTTTGAATAAGAGTGTACCTACCACCTTTTGATATTTGGGAGTACTTCCAGCCATTGAGCTTCTTTTGAATTTTAAGAATAATATTATCCCAGAAACACATTGAGCTAGGATTGCCACCTAAAGGAGTGCCAAGGTACATTATAAGGAGAATTTCCAACTTAAGCTGAAGCTCTTTTTCCACCATCACACAGCGAGGATTGGAGACGTTGATAGGACTTATTGTTGATTTGCTTTTATTGATGGATAAACCAAAAACCTTTTCAAAAAGATCAAGAGCACACCTTAAGTTTGAGATGGCCTTATCGTTGTCTTCGACAAAGATCAGAACATCGTCCGCATAGAGAATGTGATTTAGGCTGTTGTTGTTTTTAAAAACCACACCTTGGATGGCTTTTGAGGAATTTAGATGATTCAGTAAAGCACTGAGGTAATCCATAGCCAAAACGAAGATGAAAGGAGAAAGAGTATCTCCTTGTCTTAGGCCTCTTTTTGGAATGATTTTTCCTTTTTGTTGGCCATTTAAGATAATAGAAAAATGAGCTCCTGTGATGCAAGCTTTAATCCAATTTCTCCAACGTTTTGGGAAGTTTTTCTTGATCAGCATGAAGTCGATGAATTCCCAGTTAATCGTATCAAAAGCCTTTTGAAGATCAAGTTTTAACACAAAACCTGTGTGTTTGCTAGCTTTTCAGTAGTCAACGCTTCATTTGCTGAGAGGATAACATCTGTGATTTGTCTATTGTTTACAAAGACAAATTGGTTTTCTACAATAGTGTTTGGCAGCATTCTTTTTATTCTATTTGCTAGCACTTTTGCAAGTAATTTATACAGCGAGGTAGTGAGACTTATTGGCCTGAAATCAGTCGAGGAGATGAAATCTTTTTTCTTTGCAATCAGAGCCAAAGAGGTGTGGTTGATATTTTTGTTTATCACTCCTTTCGAATAGAAATCACTGAAAAATTCCATGATGTTATTCCTCAGGGAGGACCACGAAAATTTGTAGAAATCCATAGGAAAACTGTCTGGGCCTGGAGCTTTGTTATTTTTGAAGGAAAGGATTGTGCTTTTTACTTCAACTTCATCAAAATGGACACAAAGATAATTATGAGAATTTTGCTCTATAGGTCTCCAGTTTAGGTTGTTTATCAAAAGTTCAGGCTTCTTATTTGTGTTGTAGATTTTCTTGAAGTGTTTTCAGAAGCAATTCTCGATTTGATGAGAAGAAACTTGAATATTTCCTTTTTCATCTGTGATTTCTGTGATGGTATTTTTCCTTTCCCTTAAGGAACAAGCTTTATGGAAGAAAGCTGTGTTTTTAGATCTATAAGTGATCCATAAGCTTTTTGCTCTTTGTCTCCAGTACCTAGCTTCATTTAGCTTGATCTCCTCAAGCTCTGATTTTATAGCAAGTCTTCTAAAGCTGTCCAGATCACCAAGGGAATTGTTTGTTTTTTTCTTATCAATATCTTCCAGCTCTTTGGTAAGCTTCTTCTTTAGGATGCAAGATTGGGATTTGTTATCCGAATGCCACTTTTTAATAAAAGTCTAGAGTAGTTTCAGTCTTTCCATGAAAGTATGTCCTGGGTGTCCTTGGATAGAAGTGATGTCCCACCACTTTTTTAGATTTTTGTTGAGATTTTTGTTCTTGAGGGTCTCCAGATTTAATTTGAAAGGGGTCGGAGTTCTTTAAACCTGTTTTGATTCCAGAAGTAAAGGGTAGTGTTCTGAAATGGTTCTTGTCAGAGTCCTGGAGAAATGATAATTGAAAACTTGAGATTCAATCTTTTGAATGCAGGAAACGATCGTCTAATCTGGAGCAGGTTGGACTTGCTCGATGGTTGGACCAAGTGAACTTGTTGTTGGTTAGAGGAGGGTCCAGTAAGTTGTGTTTGTTGATGAAATTATTGAATCTGTCCATATTACTAGAAGCTGTATTTGTGGATGTAGTTTCATCTCTGTTTCTGCAAACGTTAAAGTCTCCACCGATTAACCAACAATTTGAGCAAACGTTGCAATATGATCGAGCTCTTCCCATAAAGGATCTCTGTCTTGTCTTCTTGAAGGGCCATACACTTCTGTGAGCCACTAGCTTTGGCATTTGATAGACTGGAAATTAATTGAGAGAGTGTGGGAATCTTGATGGATGTTTAAGCAGGAATGAATAAGATCGTCCCAAAGGATTAGGATGCCTCCTGAGCTACCTTTAGAATTTTTGACAGCCCATTTTATGCCTTTTTTTCCCCAAATACAATTTGTTAAAAAGGAGTTCACATAGTGGGTTTTTGTTTCAGTGAGAATAACAATAGAAGGATCATAGTTTGTAATTAAAGATTTTATTTGGGCTCGTTTTTGGTGAGAGCCTAAACCCCTTACATTCCATGCTAGAATTTTCATGTAGAACTATTAGAACCCTTCTTTCTTTTGTTAACCTTCACCTCTCTTTGCATAGGATTTGTGTTTTCCTCTTCTGCCTCTGAGGAGGAAATTGCATCCTGCGTATCCGGCGACAGCTTGAGTTTGTTTTCCTTGAGCCAATCTTTTAAACTTTTTTTTGATGAACACACCTCCCTCAGATTTGAATTTCTTTCTTTTAGTTGATCACACATTTTTGGAGCATCTGGATCTGATCATCTTTAGAGGGCTTGTGCTTTGTTGTTGTTGAGGTAATTTTGTGGGGGAAGTTTTCAAGACTATGTTTGTATTGAGAGAGAAATCCTTTGATGTATTTGAACTTGAGGCACTTCCGTTTATCAATTGCTTTTTGCCTCTTAAATCCATTATCAACTCTCCTTTTTCTATTTCTTTGCTAAAAGTCAGTTTTGATGCGAGAATAGCTTTTTGATTACTTTCTTGATGTACATCTTGGTTGACTTTTGAGAATCCGAAGCTTTGGTGATGTAGGCCCTTAGAATTTCACTTACCTTTATTGATGTCATTAATGTTTCCTGTAGGATCTTCAATAATCATTTGCTTGGATGGGGCAGCATCTGGGGTGTACACGTAAGTTTCATTGTTTGGTGAGGTGAACACCACTTTTCTTTTAGAATCTGTCTTCCTTATCTTCATGTTATCTTCTGCTGCAACCTGCATTAAAGATTCACTTGTTCCCACATTCTCATTATTAGATAACAACTCTTTCCCCTTCTCTATCCATTTCTCTTTCATTTTGGGATTGGCTGCAAAGGTTCTGTAATGATTTTTTTCCATTAAAGCCTTGGTCTCCATGCGATTTCCTTTTGTAATCGAATCTGCATTGATCTTTCTTCTTTTGAATTCAAAATTTTCTGATGGGATAGCTAGGTTTCCTTCAAAGTTGAACTGTTCACAATACGAATTGAACTCGCCGAATTCTGTCGCCGCCTGTCTTTTGAAATATCCATGTGTTTTAACTTCTATTTCGATTAATCCTTTCCCATGCAAAGTAGAGAAAGTTTGTATAATGAAAGAACAACCTTTTTGGTCTTTGATGCTAATAAACGCTGGAACAAAACCACAATAGTTATATCTGACTTTTATTCGGACTTCCAGCAAGTCTGTCATATCTAAGGTTTCTTTTGCCACCGAGATGAAACCTCTACAAGCTTTTCCTGTTTGTGCAAAAGTGTCGTACGTCCAAGCATGGATTGGAATATCTCTAAAAATTAACCATCCTCCGTAGCTGGGTATGAGTTTGACTGAAGCATGTTTATCTTGGTTCCAAGACTCAAACTTAACTTAAAAATTTCCGACAGTAGACCAATCTGTTTTATTACAAAGTAGTTTTGC
Source organism: Cucumis variabilis (assembly GCA_037974545.1). Classification (NCBI taxonomy): domain Eukaryota; kingdom Viridiplantae; phylum Streptophyta; class Magnoliopsida; order Cucurbitales; family Cucurbitaceae; genus Cucumis; species Cucumis variabilis. The sequence goes on from JBBPDI010068048.1 coordinate 12,969, forward strand.
ATGCATTGAGTCTTTGAAAAAAAATTAAAGCCTTTTCTGCATGAAAAGGTTTATAAGAGAAATCAACTCCAGTTTGTTTCTTTAGACTTTGCATGATTTTTCCCAGTCGTCATGAAAACACTTCTTGTTATGACCACTGTATTTTTCCTGTTGAAAGGATGATTTGAGAAAGAACTTCTTTTCCTTCCGTTCTCCGGAGTGCTTGAGTCACTAAGGTTGCTATCTGATAGAGCCTTTGCATATGATTTCCTATGTGTTTCAAAGTCCGAAGAAGAATAGATCTTTTCTGTTGAGTTTAAAATAACAGGGGGTCTTGTTTTAGAATCCGTTTCCACATTTGGACTGATCATGGAAAGGAAAGAGACCCATCCACTCAGTTCAAGCCCTTCAGGTACCAGGATACAACATTTTCTACCATGTTTGTCCACTCTAAATATTTCTGCTGTGTTACCATTCCTGTTTATAGTTTTCCTTACCCAAAGAACGTGGTCCTCATATCTTCTTTCTAAAAAAAATTTGTTTGTCTTTGGGGTGGCAAACAGAGTTTTGAAGGTGGATATGAGCCAGTTGAGAGATCTACTGACGTCAGGATCGAAAAGGATTTGCAGGTTCCCATTTCAGTTAGCCAGAATCTTAGTGTGGATGAATGCTTGTCGAGTAAGATGATGAAGTCTTTACGTTCGATTTTGCATGAACGCGGTAGTTGTTTGAAAAGCGCCATGGGGTGGTATGCAAGAAATAAAACTTAGTAGGTAGATGTAGAAAATAGAAGAAAAAGTACCTTTAAGTACAGTTTCGGGGAACTATACAAAGATTTATTTTGGCTACTTAATTGAATGAGGTTGATGGACTTTTCAAAGTTAAAAGTCAACATTTTGACTTTTAAAAACTTTGACTATTTCCATCATTTTTTAGCTTCCGAGTATGAACTCATATTCATATCTTTAATATTCAAATCTCATTTGAACATAAAGCTCTATTTCTAAATTAATAACCGACGACTATATCACATATACTTATCGATTTTTATCTCCTCACCTAAATCGAACAATTCGACTCATTCCATCATATTGCTCTAACTTTATTACATATGAGCTAGTAGGGAAACCTAATAGACCTATAGATCATGGGCTCCAATGATCCGAGATTAACTTGTTAAACTCTTTTAGACCAAACTAATCAACATTCGTTAACTAACGGATCATTCCACTAAAGCTCTGTAGTTGTACTTCCATCACTATAGATATATTTGTGTCCATTTGATATAACCATGATGAGTAAGTTAATCCTTCACATGTTGTTTGTAACCTCGGCTGGGTCAAAATATCTTTTTACCCCCGAGACCACATCTTACTCCTTAAGTCCCACTGATCCACTATTGACCAATTGGTTTAAGGTTTAACCTACAAACTGAATCTCTCTTGGCCTAATGAGAGAGTGGAGCCTCCTTCACTATTACCAAACTGGCAACACTTGACGTTTTTTTACCTGTCAAGTATTTGTTTACTTGACGCTTTTCAATGTGTCAAGTAATCCAGTGTCAAGAATAAAAGAAGTATACTTGACAGTTTTTAAGCATCAAATACAATTATACTTGACAGGTAAAAAATGTCAAGTATATAAGATTATTTGACACTTTTTATGCGTCAAGTAATACAGTGTTAAGAATAAAAGAACTTTTTGTTTAACAGTTTTTACGCGTCAAGTAAAATTATACTTGACAGTTTATAAACGTTAAGAATTTGTTTATTCTTGACAAGTTTTGCATGTCAAATTTTTTTTTTCAAACAAAAAAGTTGTACAATTTGAAATATTCATATGATTATATTGAACCTATTTTGAAGTCCATTCACACACATATAAGTAGAGCTTTTGAGATTACACAATGTTGCTAAACTACATATATTAATTAAACAATTGAAGCAACTCAAACTTTCCATCAAAGAACTAATAACTTTAACAAACTGCATATATCAATGAATCATACATATAGTTGGTCACTACATACTTAATTACAATAGCCCAAACTTCTAACAACATCCCAAACTTTCCATCTATGTCTAAATATAAACAAAATATATGTGCAGCCCAAAGGTGTGACATATTAACAAAATATACATGTCTAAGCTACAATATGAACCTTTTCTTGTTGCAAAATCCTCTGCTTCTTTCTCAAACAATTGAGCTCTTGCATTTGTGGTTTCCAACCTCTCCTTTAGCTCTTTTATTTCATGCCTCAAAAAAGATACTTCCACATCATAATTCCCAATTTTTTACTCAACAACTTGTGGAAGAAACATTTATTTTATAAGAATGATATTATTTTCATCATTGAGATAGAAAGTGATATCAAAAAATATATAGAACCTAGCCACAAATTTGAAAATGTTTATTTTTGACCTTGTACTTTTTAATTTAAGTAATCTTGATCCTTGTACTTTAAAAAAGCGAACATTTTGGCCCCTTCTTTTTCATTTTTATTTCCTTTCAAATAGATACAAATGGACACTTTTTGAAAGCTTAGGGACCAAAATGAATCAAAATTGAAAGTCTAATAACCAAATGAACATTTTAAAATTAGGACAAACTAAAATGAGTCAATGTTAAAACCACAGTGAATCAAAACCTAAATACAATGACCATTGAAGCTTTATTTATAATACATAGCAAGAAAACCTAGGAGGACAATTATACAAAATTGAGGCTAAACATCCTAACCATTGACGATTTGAAAACCTCATTTTGGAGCTGCCAGAGGCTGAACTACAAGCATAGCTCACTTGGGATTTTTTGGAAAATGTAATTTAATCAGGAATCTATTGATTCATTAGACTAGTGGAAATACATGAATCAACAACCCAGAGTTATAATGCCAAAAGAATATTGTGAGGTTGCACAACACCTAATGCATATCGACGAATATACATGCATCTTGAGTTAGCCCATGTAAAAAACACAAGTAAAAAACACAAGTTATATCATGAATATCCCATGAGCAGTTTTCTTAGTTTCAGATATCAAAAGAGATTGAAAACTGTAGACATGTGAAAATATGAACGAGACTTTACCTGTAGGTCTAGTGTAAAAAGACCATAAACTACATAGTTTGTAATCATATTCTATTCAATAAAGTCGTTATTGAGAAATTGAATATTATAATCTTAAAATCCAATAAAAAGCTAGCTGCCTGTTTCAAAGGAAAAATTAACTGCGCTGCAAAAAGCTTTTTCATTATAAAAATAAAACTAAATAAATAAATAAAATGAGAAAAAAATTAGCATAAGATGAGAGATAGAGAAGTCCCCACTGTGTGGCATAACCTAAGCGCTCCGCCAACGTATGTACCCAATAGACTCAGGAGGAAGACCCAATTTTGGAATCCACATAAAGACCTCAACTAATGCATAAATTAAAATCCATAACTGATATTAATTCATACCCAACAATGATGTCTTTAAACTTACATTATGCCCAACCAACTCATCCACAAGAATTGCTATAGGTGCAAAAGGCATAAAGAAGTTGAGTTTATTTGTGAAAATTACAATCTTCACGCTCTTGTAAGCAAAACTATCCAACATCTTTATCCAACTTGAAACCTTCATAGAAAGTAATTCATTTTCAACAACATTGATAGACAATCTTCGAAACCTCACTTAATGAACAAGTTCAATTATTATATTTTAAAGCTATATGTAACAACATGAAACCTCTAGTTCAAAATCATCGTACAATTAGTTTTAACAACATAAAGCTGTCGAATGAGATGCAATGTAATGAATAACCTATTAAAATAATAGAATAAAAAATGAAAACTACTAAGAAGTGGGAATTGTTACGTTATAATCTTGCCATACGTCTCAAAATAATAAGGTCAGAGATAGAACTGATCATGATTATCTAAATGCCAAAGAAAGTTTAGATCTCCCAACCTTTGTGGTACTACCAAAGAAAGTTCGACTAGTTCAACCTTGGACTTGCCCAGCAATATACTCCTTAACTTCTCATCACAAATGACCATATTCTTGTTGGTTGGATCCTAGACAACAAATATACATATTTATAATATTTTATTTGAATAAAGAAATCCAATGATGGCACAACAGAAACATATTTATAACACTAACTAATATAAGAATATATATATATATATATATATATATATATATATGATATATATAGATGTTGTTGGCATTTATGTCCTAAAACTCATAGATTATAAATATAATCCATTGACCATTGTTAATAAATTGTTATTATTGAAATAATTGTTATTGATTGAATTATTAGTTTTGTCTTAATAATCCAAATTCAATAAACTAACACCCTAAGTTGTTTAATGAGTCTTGAACGTAGAGACATACAGGGATCAATGTTCAAGATCAACTTAAAGGGTCTATAGTATAGGAAGAAGGATGGGTACCTTATCCTGGTAACACTATGGATATCGCTCATTTTGTATTTGATGCAAACACAATGATCTGACGCGTTCGTGTAGTTGACATGCGATTGAGGGTATCTTATGCAATGAGATTGCATAAGACCGGACCGCAAAATAGTAACCACTAGATGTAACTCTATTAACTAATTAGGTTTCTATTTCACTAGGATGACCTAGGTAACTTAGTCTTAATCCTGAATGTATTATGAACTCCTGCTCGCGAGGGATTGCTCTTTGATTTGTACGAGTGAGAGTGGGGAAGATCGACGACACAATAAGCTTATCATTTTGGGGACAAGACCGAGTGGGGAGCTGGAAACATAATTACACAAGATAGAATTCACTCCTTCCCAACTTTAAGGTAAGTAGATGAGTGTTTCCTTAAATGTTGTCTTCAGGTCTTGAACAAAGGGTCCTACCCTCTCTATGGTACGAGAGGGATTCCTATTTATTGGTAAGACCATAAACATGTTGTTTATTAGAGGAGCACTGATATTGATAGTTTTTAGAAAAAACTTAAAAATGAAACAAATATAAAACTCTAACTGGTTTGTACCTGAGGTGAGATGTTGAATTATAAAGTCTACAATTAATATGTTGGAGTTTGGAAGTTTGTCTTT
>JBBPDI010068078.1:0-18024 GCA_037974545.1 Cucumis variabilis
ATATTATATTAATTCGGGTTGGATTGGGTTAAACCGAATTTTTCAACCCTCAACCCAACCTGAAAAAATCCTATTTTTTTAATCCAATCCAACTCACATTTTAACCTAACCCAACTCAACCCTTATAATATGGGTTGGGTAGTCCGAGTTATTTGGGTTCAACCCATATTCTTCCACCCCTAGATTTAGAAAGGAATAGAGAGGGTTAGAGAAATCAAAGAAACATGAAACCAACTGGACGTTTTGAGCTGCAGATCCATAGACAAGGCCCTATCGAAATGTAACTAATTTTGACTTAGCTTGAAATTTACTTGTGTTTTGGATTCTAATTTTTTGGTTGAGGATTTTTTATGGAACAACTGTCGTGCTGGTGAAGACAAGTGATGTTATCAAATATAATAAAATAAGACAAATTAATTACTAATATAAAATAGAATTCCTCGAAAAACAGTATATAGATATATATATCATTGTCTGACACTATCAACCATAAACATTGATAGCAAATTAGTATCTATTCTAGTCAATCGCCAAAAGACAATAATATTTTGTTATATTTTAAAATATTTTTAACGGTATTATCATTTAAAATAATTATATTAAAAAAAATTTAAAAAAAAGCAGAAACTAAGATGCTGTATTTATTATATTATGAGAACATATAAAGAACCCGTAAACTCAGTTATAGTTATATATTATAGATTAAGATTATGCATAGCGCTAAATATCATTTACTTTAAACTTAAACAAGCTAAGGGTAACCCGTGGTGTCATGCATGCATCTGGCGGCTAATTCCTGTAATTAAAAATAATAAAGAAATAAAGGCCATGACTTAAAGAGCTATAACTTGTAAGAATAGAAATAAAAATAATAAATAAATAAGGCCATGATTTTCTTACAAATATTGTATAAAAAAAAAATTAGATCTGATTTTCATTTTTTATATTTGTTCTGATTGTTTTAGTGATATATAATTAGATTTTTTTTTACCTATTACCAATTTAAGATAATATCAAATAACACATTAACCCTAACCCTAATCTTTTCTTAACGTTTTTTTCCTTCTCTGGCGTAGTATTCCAACGACATCTCTTTCGGCTTATCTCCTCCAACATTAGGCACCTTCTCCAATGCATGGTTTGTTCGGTTTCAAGGTGAAAAATAAATAATTACAACTAGCAAAATTGTTAATTTAATTTTGACTATCCATAAGTGCAATTGTGGTTTCGTTTGCACCAAGTAACTTAACATAACCCTAAGATAAGGGTTCTATTACTAGATCCCCAATTGAGGGTTGAATTACTGTCTGATAGTGGTGATACAACTATATGCATAACTTATGATATGTTTGTGATGGTGAATTATCTGTATAGCCTAAGGTTACTGTTAAATTGTGAAGGATGGCCATTGGATTAGGCTATGGTGTAAAGGATAATTATTTACATACGCTTACTCTGGGGAATTGCCTATACTTGATGTGAAGTATGATGATTGTTTACATGTCTATTATAGATTGTTGCTATGGTATGTTGTGAATTAGTCAGTGATGATTTACTGCGAGTCCATTACTGATGAATTATTTGCTTAGCGTATAGGTTACTGTGATAACTATTATGGCGAGTTATTTACATAGTCTATCGCTACTTTAAAAATTGTGATGGATAACTATTGGCTTAGTTATGAGTTACTGATAATTTATGAAAGTTAGTCATTAGTTTGGTCTAAGGCTACCATGTGGAATGTGTAAAGGGAAATAATTTGCATAACCTGTTGGTACTTAGAAATGTTTACTATGAAAAGTATGATGATTGTTTGCATTCTCTATCATGAATTAGTGCATGGGCATAATTGATAGTTTTATTTATTAAAATTATTAATTATTTTCCTTATATTTAGGTTGATTTGTGGTTTATTTTGCATCGAGAAATTTTGCAAAAGAGTTTAATTCTATTTTGAGGTAAGAGATTTCTACTGTTTGAACTTTGATTTAAGATTAAAGTTGTATTATTCTATGGATTGACTGACGATTATGAACGAAATTAAAATGCATTGATAGGTTTATGTGAGTGTTTGAATGAAATTGTGTTGATTTACTTATTTGACTGAATATGTAATTATGGAGTTTGTTCGATGATGTTTGCATGTTATGCCTATTGTTGGACTAAGCTTGATTGTTATATGCTATTTGGACTGATAGTAGCTATTAGCTTTGACTATTAGGCTAGTGTGCCCTACGTGTACAGTGTCACTCAAGATCACCATCTTTCAACTGATATTGATGACCAATTGACTGCAAAATGTATCTTTAGGTTCACTTTATGACTGATTATGTGTTTCTACGAGATCACTAGACTAATATGATTGATGTGTTCTCCTACAGAATCACCAAACTGATATTACTAGTAGATAGTAAATATAATTCATTAATCGTTATTAATAAAGTGTTATTATTATAATTTCACAATAAGTGTTATTGGTTATATTATTAATCTTGTCTTGATAACCTAAATCCAATAAACTAACATCCTAAGTTGTTTGATGAATCTTGAACAGTATGTTGAGACATACAGGGATCAATGTTTGAAATATAGCTTAAAGGGTCTATAGTATAAGGATAAGGTTGGGTACCTTATCCTGATAACACTATGGATACGACTTACTTTGTATTTGATACAAATGCAATGATCCAACACATTCATGTAGGTTACATGCATGTGAGGCTATCATATGCAATGAGTTTCCATAAGATCAGACCATGAAATAGTAACCCCTAGATGTAACTTGTTAACTAGTTAGCTTTCTATTTCATTAGGATGACCTAAGTAACTTAGTCTTAATCCTGAGTGAATTATGAAGTCTTGTTCGCGAGGGATTGTCCTTTGATTTGTACGAGTGAGAGTAGACAAATTGTCAACTCAATATGCTTATCATTTAGGGGACAAGACTGAGTGGAGAGTTAGGAACACAATCACACAAGATGAAATTCGCTCCTTTCTAACTTTAAGATAAGTAGATGAGTGTTTCCTTAAATGGTGTCTTCAAGACTTGAACAAAGGGTCCTACCCTCTATATGGCACGAGAGGGGTTTCTGTTTAGTGGTTGGACCATAAACATGTTGTTTGTTAGAGGAGCAATGATATTTAAGAACTAAAAGTAATCAAGACATAAAACAGTAATTTGACCCAGGTGGTGTTACGAACACTTGTGAAGGACTAACTTACTATTATTGGTCTATATTCATAGACACAACAATATATCTACAGTGAAAAGAGTTCACTTGTGAGTCTTTAGTTGAGTGTACACACACAGTTAACAAATATTGATTAATGTGGTTAATGAGTTTAGCCAATTAATCTCATATTGTTGTAGCTTCTGATATGTAGATCCATTAGGTTCTCTTCCTAGCTATTAAAGAATAATGAGATTTATTTGTATTGATTTTAATTTAAAAAGTTTAAATTTACTTTGGGAAAGAAATATAACGTATCCTGATACATTATAATATAAAGTTTATAATTTAATTAAATTTTATTATATAAATTAAATTTTGGATATGATTCAAAATTAATTTATGAGAAAATAAAATATTTGAATGAGTTTAAATATTAATTTAATGTGAATTAGATTCATATTAAAACTATATGTTAAAATTTAATGTGTATATGATACACATTGAAACTATATAATATGAGAGAAATTTATATTTAAATATTATTCAAGTTTGGATTAAATCAAATATAAAATATTTAATCTAAAATTTAATTAATTGGCCGAGAATCAATTAATAGTTTAGTTTAATTTTATTTAACTAAATTTGATTAAATTAAATTAGTCAAATTAGAACTATAGGTTATGTAAGAGATATTCATATAAATATGTTTTAAATGAAATATTAATTAAATATGATTTAATTAAGTATTAACTTAATTAACTATTTTAGTTAATCTAATTAATTAATTAATTTAATACTAATTTATTAAACTAATAGGAAACATGGGTGGTTTTTCCATGTTCCCTTATTTTCTCAACTTTCCTCTTCTTCAGTCTGAAAAAGAGGGAGTTATTAGTACAACCAAAACTTTAGAGATTGTTTTTTTTCTCGATGATCTGCCCCTGCCTCTGTGTATTCTCTCAAAAAGATAAACTCTCTAAAAATTTCCTCTTCCATTTTTTTTTGCCACAAACCAATTTCTAACTCAGAAAAAAGAATAGGGAGGTTTCCAAGTGGTGGTGCCCCAATAAATTGACGTTTCGCAGATCTAGAGTTGTCAACGAGGTAAGTTTTTTTCTCTGTAATCTCTAATTTTATTAGAAGCATGCTTAGCCTTTAGGCAAGTCCATAGAAATTTGTTTATGTATTTTTTGCCAGTGTAATGATATTATTAAATTTTCAATTAATTTATTGAGTTAGGTTTTTGTTTAAATCTTCCACTGTAGGGCTCTCATCCCTTCAACCAATTCACCTAGTGGAACCGGTAGTGGTCATTTACTGGTTTCTTTATACTCACCATTTCTCTATGTTTAACTTTTGAGGCAAAGGTAAAGGTAAGAGCCAAGCTGGCAAGCAACAAAAAGGACATGTGACCAGCCATATGGAAACTGCTTAGTTTATGCTTCTGCTATTGTTTGAAAGTTAAGATAATTAGACCAGTAATGACCCTAGGTTGGTTATGAAATATTTGAATCGTTCTTTTGAGCTTTTTTCTTCATGGATTTCTGAGCCTCAAAAGTTTCTTTATCTGATCATTGACAAAACAAAATTTAGGAAACAGTAACGTTGAACACTCACCTCAACCACATGATTCTTCTCCTCAAATTGTGATAAATCAATCAGTTTTCATGTTTATTTATGATCGAGGTAAAGATGATCATTTAACTGAGGATACTTTAATATACCAAATACTAAGGATATAAAATTTAAATCATGGAAAACATATGATCATTTGATAATGTCATGGCTAATAAACTCTAAGACTACAGATGTTGGTAAATACTTCATATTTGTACAAAACAATATATATATATATATATATATGGGATATTGCCCCTAATACTTATTCTAACTTTGCCAACTCCTCTACCTTATTTGATATTGAAACTTGATTGTAGGATTTAGGTCAAGGGGATCTTGATGTCACTCAGTATTTTAATCTTTTTGTATGCAACTGACAACAACTAAGTATATATAAAACATATGAATGGGAATGTTCAGATGACTTGGCTTTGTTCAAAAATATAATTGAAATGAATATGATATTAATTAAGATTTCTTCGGGCCTTAACAAGAAGTTAGATGATGCCAAGGGAAGAATAATGAGTACAAAAGTTTTACCATCTCTAATAGAACCATTTGTAGAAGTTCAACATGAGAAAAGTACAAAACACTTATAGGGCATTTGAAGCACAGAGTGAGTTATTATAGTCTATGATTATTATAATCTGTGGATTATAATAAACTGTATATTTTGATAGTATGTGTTCGGGGTGCAAAGTATAATAGATTTGATTATTATAGTATGTGTTTAGAATGCATATTATTATAATCCAAACTATACAAGTGTAAAAAATATATCAGTTACATGTTTTTTTGTACTATTATTTTTTGTCATACATTTATTTAGGTACATAAAATACTATTTTTGGAAAACGTAGTTCAAACTATACCATGAAGGGTCAATCTATTGAAGGGTCACATACTCAAGAACTGAAAAAAAAAACATCGCCTCCACATAAAGAGACGTTGGTAGAGCTGGTTGAAGTGCATGGGGATGATGTGCGTAGTTGCTCTTAACTATAAATGAAATGGTTGGGAAGTTGGTGTACAATGCGTAATAAAAGTCGATGGCTACTCAGCAAAGGAACAACATCAACGTCTACTATATGAGCAAGAATCAGCACCTATTGTTGAAGATCTTACATTGGTCAGGCAGTCACTTCCACTTTGTAAGCAACAACTAGCAACTAGTGTTGAAGATCTCACATTGGTTAGCCATCAATTTCCATTACATGAGGAACAACCTTAAAAAATTCAAAGTAGCAGTCCTCTTATTTTGAATGAAGAAGCTCTATCGATTTGTAAATATGAAAATGTTGTAGTTCTTTGTTATCATATGTTGTTTGATTATCTAATATTATGCATTGTTGGAAAACTCCAAACAACCATCACCTCTCGAGAGGAAGAGACTGTGGAAATTGTTCACTATTGAGGGTAAGAAACAAAAAAGAGTTGATGTTGGTGAGAAACCGATGGAGGTTAAACCAGTTAAGGTTAAACTGGCTAATATAGTAATGCATGTCCCTAAGGTTAAACCACTCAAACCACCTACTGGAGTATTATCAATGACAATAGTGCCTGCCTCAAAGGTTGAAGTGAGAAAGGTAGATTGATACGATGCCATGTGGCCGGTGGATGAAACTTTGTTAAAGACATACTTAGCATGGAGGAAAAGTCCAAAGAATGAAAACAAAGAAAGGACTTTCGTCTACTCATTTCAAAAGCATAATTTTTTGCAAACACTAGAAAAAAAACACATGGGTGTTGGAAGACATAAGTACACTTTCCAATTCAATTTATATATAACTAAACTACACGATCATCTACTTCATATTAGTATGTAATTAAATGATTGTATTGATGAGGTATAAGATCGTGTACTTTATCTACACGATCGTTTAATTATATAACAACTATTGTACAGGATCGCTTATCTTTGGTAAACGATCACTCACTCTTATGATTATATAGCTAAGCGATTGGGTAGCTACGATACACAATCTTGTACCATATCTTATACAATCATGTATTGTTAATTTTTTTTTTTTTGTATTATGATTCTAACATTCAATTCTTTTTTGCAGACCATGGATTTGTTAAAGATACACGTGCAGAGGAAGATGTTATCAAAAAAATGATTTGTGCATGTGTGAGTTTACAGTGATGGATGCATAATTTTTTGTTAGTTTTTCTATAAAATAAAATTCATATACAAATTAGATTACATAATCATATGGTTGATTACACTTTTTATTTGTTCTTTAAGGATTCCAATTAGAGAGATGATCTTATCATTAAATGACTTTTCAATGATAGTGTGATGATGCTAAACGGTGACAAGGCTATGTGGACGGACCAAACTGTCTACATCACTCTATGGGATGAATAGACGTTAAGGTACTACTTTGATTACGTTCTTCGTATTATCCCAGATTACAAAGTTTGGATAGATGTCAACTATGTGATTGAGCCAATCAACCTTAGACAACACTGGCTGGTTGTCACAGTTAACATGAAGAAATGAAAAATTCTTGTGTTCGACTCTATGCTCAATAATATTGATCAAGCTATTGTTGACAAGGCTCTCCAAGTCATCAAGTGATGCATCCCCTCACTGTTAATAGCCACTCGAATTCATGAGTCAATAACCCAATTCAAATTCGGTTGGTGGCCAGTAGTTATATCTAGAGAGACGTTGCAACATGGAAAGTTGTTGGATTAAGGGACTTTTTGTGCTAAATTTGTCTCATGTCTTATAACAAATTATAATTTTAATTTTATAAAAACAGAAAACATGAAACTATTTAGACAACAATATGTTGCGGAACTTTAGGCCAATAAATTCTTTTGGTAACATAACTTTTTGATTTCTATATGATACGGTAGTAAAATTCTTTTCTAAATTTTACTTAGCTTTTGACAGGGTGTTTGCTAATGTTTAAATACCTTTAATAAACGATCCTGTAAATATGAATTAAATGATCATGTAGATACTCCCAATGTTCATGTACCAAATCTAAACGATTTATTAAGTACGCTAAGTGATCGTATAAACATCCAAAATGATCGTCTACATTTGAACTAAAGGATTGTGTACATATCTCTTAAATAAAAGGACAACAAAGGAAAATCTAAGATAATGTTTAGGAAACTTGAATTGGGATAGGCAACGATAGCGATCTATCTTTATCTACTAAGACCTTAAACTTGAAATAAGAAACAGTTTTTAAGCACAAACACTAATAATGTACTATCAATGTCTATTTGAGATAGAAAGAGATAGTATTCTATCTCTTTTTATAAGAGACCTTAAACTTGTAAACTAGTATACTCTAATATAATCGTCTAATATTTGATATCTAAGACCTTCAACTTAAAAACCTGTATGCTATATCATTGTCTATCTCACATAAAAATACGAGACATTAATAGTATGTTATTATTGTCTATCTGAGATCTTAAACTTAAAATCAATATATTCTAATATTACCATCCAATGTCTGATATCTAAGACCTTAAACTTGAAGAGCAATATGATCTATCATTGTCTATCTCAGATAGACATTGATAGCATAAAGATAGTAATCTCTTTGTTTATATGAAACCTTTAAATTGATTTAGGAAATAATTTGTAAGCACAAAAATTAGATTTAATAAGAAACTTACAAACTACTTTGTGTACCTAGATATACATTGATAATTAAAATTCACCAAAAGCAGCATAATTAAACTACAAAAAAAATCAGCAATGTATTTAATTATATATTTCATAATTATCAAAATAAGTGGATTGTCAAAAGTAGAAAGAAACTTGCAAATTACTAAAGTATAAAATAAAGAAATGTTCAAAATTAAGAATTCACAAACTTGAAGATTTACGAACAATATAAATTGATTCTACAACTATTGAGAAATATGTAGGTAAAAGGAAGGAACAGTGTCAATCTATTCTTGAGCTAACATTCTTTATTGGTCCTTCTAGTTGGTTTCCTTATTTTGAGGTTTCTTCTTGTCAGCTTTACTTTCCATTGCTTTTCTCATTGGGTTCTGTTGTCTCCTTAGCTTGTTTATAACTTGTAGAAATACAAGTTAGAGTGGCCTTTTGGATAAAACAATTGAGTCAAAAAGTGAGACAAATGATAAAAACGTGTAGCTTTTAGTGCAAAATTGTAATATCAAAAGAATGCACCTTACTTAAGTCTTCGCATCTGATAAGTGTGCTTATAAGTGTTTTCTACACAGGATGGCATAAAAAAGAAATGAAGGGAGGATCGTGCATTGACTTATCAATGAACAAAAATCTGACAATCCATGAGGAGCAAGGCGAGATGTCAACACATCATTACGTAAAATGACTTGCTAGATGACCAAGAGTGGTAGTTGGGACTGATGTGACAAGGAGCAGCTACTTTATGTGCTGACACTTGTAGGCAATGATAATTGGCAGCATAGACATGGACGGATGTGCAACATGAGCTTTAATTTTTCACCTAAAGTATGCCTATAAAAGAAGCTCAACTCCACCTTGAAGAAGAAAAAAACAGAGGAGGTCATCCCTTAAGAAGACCGATAAAGGATGATTTTTAGAGTCCTTCACCATTTTTGGTAGTGTTCTTTCCTCCATCCTTTTCTCGGTCAGTATCTGAGTGAGAGCTTAGAGAAAGATTAGAGATAGATTAGAGATAGAGAAGCCTCTTCCCATTTTCGTTAACTTGAAAAGAGTCAAGGAATGCAAGCCAATGCATTCTGCGACTCGACACATTTCTTTTCTCTCCACTTTGTGTATTTTTTTATGTATGGTATGAATGTTCTTCATTTTATGACTTAGAGGCCTACATTTATAATATAATGAATTTTTATTCATTATATGTCTTTCATTTCTTTACTCTCCATCTTATTGATGTGTTTTATGTAGTTTAAATTTATGTTATGTATTGGTAAGGGTTATTTAGTTATAAGTCTCATCATGTTTAGCTGAGCTTAATTCAATCGCTTGGTCAGCATTGGTTGCCAAGTGCTCGAGAGAGTAAGTAGCAAGGACATAGCTAAACATGTACAGAAGGGAGTTTGGAAACAAACTACATTCTAGCATTTTAATTCCAATTATTTGTGTCTCGAAAGGAGAACAAATGTGGTGTTTAGGCTCCAAGAGGTTGCTCGTCTTAAATAGAGAGTCAAATATGATGCTTATAAATAAGGAAGCCTAGATGTATATCACTTGGTTCATTTTTACCATTTTTATCCTGAAAGGAGAACAAGCGTGGTGTTTAGGCATCGAGAGGTTGCTCACCTTAAATATAAAATAGTCAAGTGATTTACATCTCGACGCCTAAATATAATTACATGATGCGATGCAATTACATGTTGGACTTTACACTATTATTTGTTACTTATGGTTAGGTTGTCCAAAGTCCAACAAGCCTAAGTTTGTGGCGCCATTGGTATTGAGTTTTGCATTTAAGGTCTCAACAAGCACGTGTCAAAAACTTTTGGTTTCAGCTTTTTTGCTTTTTCTTATTTTTTCCTTTTGTTCTCCCTTTAGTTTTCTTTTATTTCCTTTTCTTTCTATTTCTTCTTCTGCATCCTCTTCACTATCACTATCAATATCTTCTTATACTTCATCATCATCAACAACTTGTTTTCCCTTTTGTCTTCTCTTTATCGTAAATAGAATTTATTCACTATTACTATCTGTATCTTCTTGATTTTGGTCCCCTTTCATCTCCTTATCCTCTTTTTCTATTTTCTTTTCTTCAATGAATTGCTGCACGAGAATATTGGAGTTAATAAGAGAAACAATGAATGGTCGACAATGATAGTTATCTATCTTTCTCAGAAGGATAGAGATAGAGGACTACATTATCTATCTGCAATAGGAAGTAATAGTCCTTTTATCACTGTCTATCTAGAAAAAGATTGTCTTTAGACATGTCTCAATGATATTTACGTTTTCCTCTTAGGTTTATTTTGTTTTATTTTCTCTTCTCTAATTTTCTTCTTCATCACTTTCGTATGATGTTTCATTATCCTCTTTGCTTTGTACTTCAGCTTCTTCTTCTTCATCATCATGATTAGCTTCTTCTTCTTCTCCATCTCCAACTTCTTTATCAGTTTGAACGTCATCTGTTTGAAAGTAAGAATTTAAAAACATGTTGTATAAATGATCGTGCAACAAAATTTAAATGATCATGCAACAACATCTAAACGATTGTATAACCAATTGTGTACAAAAGAATCAAATCTAGGTCAACACTTGTGTTTTTGGTGTCTCTAAATCTGTAATTTCGAAATCAACTTGTTCATCTTCATCTATCTACAAGCATATAAAGTAATAATTTTAAAAAAACATCATATAGATATCTAGCATTCTGCATCTTAAATATACAAATATAGAGAACTATCTCTGATTATCACAGATAGACAGAGATAGAGCACTATCTTTGTCTAACCTAGATAGGGTGTGATAGATTTATTGTTTGCAAAGAATCAAACCTCTGGCAACACTTGTATTTTTTGTGTTTCTAAATTTGTAGTTCCAATTGTTTCCAAATCACTTTGTCTTTCAAAGATCAAAGATCCCTACACAAGAAAAAAAAAACACAATTGCTCTTTATTTTGAACTTAAGCAAATTTAAACAAAATAAAGTAGTAGATAATGAATTAAATACTAACTGTAGAGTAACATATTGTTGCATACTCAACCATTGTATTAACTTCTTCATCTTCTTCAAGAAGACTAAGACTATAAGTAGGTGGTTTATATTTTCCACAACTCGACAATACTCTTTAAGCTCAAACATTCTTTTGATTTCTTCTTGTCTTTTTAACATTTTTAGAATTTTTTTAGGCCTTGTTTTAATAGAATTTGTTTTGCTTCTATATTTTCTTGATTCTTTCTAATTTCACTTATTTTATTCAAGATTTTGTTTGTTTTTCTTAGTTTGATGTTTGTTTCCATTTCCTTTATCTCTTTTTTCTCTATCTATATTTCCTCTTTTTTCTCCTCTGTCTCAATTTCTTTGAAATATTTTTAAATTGTCTGAGATTCTTCTTATGTTGAATCTAGTGCCATCATTCAAAACTACAAGTAAAAAGATGTTCGATGGTTAGTGAAAAATTAGCAACAATATTGATAACCAATGACAGATTTCTATCCATGTCTATCTCAATCTATCATTTTCTATCTAGATAGACAAAGATAGAAAATGTTATAAATTTACTTACATCCTCATATTAAAAAATGTTCTCGTTTAGAGTCCTCTAGTCACTTAAGCCCAATAGACTAAAGCTAAGAAAAATCCTTGAAGGTATACAACATCATTGTTGCTATGTAATGCTTTCTTGAACAATTGATATATTAGGATGTAGGACAATCTTTCACATGGATAGTCTGTGGAGGTTTGTTCATGTTCTAATATGTCCGGATGTTGGAGATTGATGTGGTTGTGTTGTTGCTTGGGAATTAAAAAGGTTCTTCTAAGATATAGAGATTAACTAATTTTTCTTGCAATGAGTTCTTCCTCATTTCGTAGTGCTTTGAACGTTCTCTCTATATCTCTCCTAGTTATAAAATCATCGTGAGGGAAAATGGCATTTTTCAAACCAATCTCTTCTCTTTCTCCTATATTTAACTTTGAAAATTTGTGCCCTTTTAATCTAGTGACCCAACAGAATTCTTTCAGCCTAAATTCTGCTATATGTCCATTGAAGTTGAAAGCTGGGACATTAGGCTTTTTTGTATGACATTGCTTCCTTATTAAATAATTCAGAAAGTGGCCAAAATGGTTGCTTAAAACTCTAGAAAGAACTGCTTGGTCTATTCTTGATTTGATTAGATTTAAAGTTTCTAAACTACAGTATATAGTAATTTTAAGGTTTCTATTATTCATCTTCCATAATTAGGTCATTTGGATGATGTTTAACTTGTGGAAAAGATATATTAAACAGTTTGATACAAACTAAGAGTTAGTGTTAACAGATAGACATTGACGAAGATAGAACACTAGACAAAGATAGATAAAGATAGAAAGATATAAACAAAAATAGGGCACTATATTGATAGACACTGACAAAGATAGAGCACTAGACGTTGACAAAGATAGACAAATATAGACAAAGATTTAAGTGTTTTGCTAGTTGATGTTGTTTGCTTTTTGCTCACCATCTATTTACAAAATAAAATAGGGCTAAGGTACATAAAATAAAAGTGGTTATTAAATTAAATAAAACGAAGATATATTCAAACCTTTTTGTATTGGAGATAGATCGGGATAGATGGAGATAGATTTGGTTGTGAAACCAAAATTTTAAGCAACGAAAGGAATGCCGAGAAAGAATTTATGTGGAAGAATAAGACGAAGAAGAATTTCAACAGTTTGGTTGAAGAAGGTAAGTGGAAATGAGTGATTGAAGAAGAGAATGTACGATGAAAATCATGTGAAGAAGACAAAGCACGGTGAAGAAGAGAATTCACCTTTTTATATTGCGTTGAGTGGGATGGTACTTTTGTAATTATGTGTGATTTGGATTTTATAAGGCTTTTCAAAATGATCTTTTATTATAAACGATCGTTTATACGGATCCAACAATCATTTAATTTATAATATATGATCGTTCACTACAAGAAGTAGTTCTTCGATGCACACACGCGTTAGAAAAATCAGAAAATGTGTCAAGAATGTCTATCTCGATGCATAAAGCCACATTGGGGAGCGGGTTGGCAATACTACGTTGAGATAGTAAAAACTGATGCGTAAACCTAACAACAATGGTAAAAGATTTTGCCCGATGCATGCTTCACCAACAGGAGCAAGATGTCGGGAAAACCCCTTGTCCAACATCTGGTCAAAGCATCAGAAATAGGATAGTGTCGACGTTGTCTTCCACACTTGCATAAAGAAAATATCGACGACGCATCGGTAGATCGTGGCCAGACTTGATGTTGGCAAATGCATCCATGTCCAACGCATTTTGTGCGTCGAGAAAACCTTTTTATAATATTTTTATTTATTATCATCGTTTTTTTTTTTTTTTTGCTATTGGGATCGAATTCGATTAAAATTCAATCAAATTCTAAAAAAATTGATGTAAAATTAATCAAATTTATATTAAAATTAATTCAAATATTAAAAAAGTACACGTTTATAGGTTTAGAAATTACATGAATAATAAAAACTAAAAACATAATTCTAAGACCTCGGACGCAAGTTGCCCCATGCCTCCCAACCTACAATGACATTGTTCGCACGAGACTTTCAGAGAAATTTTATTCGTGGAGTTGAACTTGTGTTGATGTTGTATTTGTATTGATTTAATGTGATGTGATGTGGTACGATCTCTAGAATTTGATCATTTGGTTCTCTCTCGATTAGATGCTTACGCTTGATTTGAGAAAACGAAGCACGTGATGTTCTTAAAATTGGAGTCTTGGAAGAAAGCTTGTATCTTTAAAAGAGATTCAATCTTCAAGGACAGTCAGCTTTAAGAAGTTCAGGAGTTAGAGAGTCTTTTAGCTCTTGGAGAATTCTCTCTAGATTTTTTAGAGTAAGAATTTACAACCTTTTCAAATAAGAACTCTTCTATTTATAGAGTTCTATTCTGGGCTTTATGGACTTGAGCCTAGTTAGTTCATGGACCTGGGCTCAACCACATGGATTAACTTGATCCAGCAATCAATGAAAACATGTGGCATCATTAGAATTAGCCAATTTATGTCTTCAATTTTAATTTGAGACACATGTAAATTTTTTTGTTTAGTCCCAAATTCAATTATCTGTATTTTTCATCATTAATTTAGTAAATGATATGACAATTTGTGATTGGTCTCAAAATTTCTTATTCAACAAACATGAAATTAAATTTAGATATATAACACGAATAAGAAATTAAAGAACTTAAAAGTTAAAAAATATTTATCGTAATAGAATTATAGTGACAAATAATAAATTATAGGCTACCATAACTAAAGGATAGCCATAACAAATCAATAAAAAAATTCAAGTACTTAAACTATTTTAACAATTTAAAAAATTTCAATTTCATCGATTCAACAATTTTAATACATTTAAATCCTTCTATAACAATCACAATTTCAATAATTTAAACCCTAACATATTATAATTTTCAAAATTCAATTTATACATATAATTTAAATCTTAAACAATTCATATAAATTTTAATTTAAAAACTTTCAACAATTTCAATATACAATCTATACATACAATTTAATATCAGTCATATATTTAATTATTCATGCAACAAATTTCATATCAAACATACACAAATCTATAGATACAATATACAATTCACAATCCACAATCCACAATCTATACATACAATATACAATATACATACAACCTAATCTACAATATATAGTTATTTAGAAACAAAAAAATAAAAAAAAACAAATACAACTCTTTTCTGGAATGTATAGACGGTGAAATAACTCGACGATGAAAGAAAGACGGTAGGTGGCAGACAGCGACGGCGGCAGGCAAGGACTTGACCGGATGGACGGCGATAGTGGCTCACGACAAACGACGGACGATGGCTCTCTCTCTTTTTCTCTTTTGTCTTTCTCTTTTCTTTCTCTCTTGTGTTTTGTGTTCTATGAACACCAAAACACTTTATTTACATAGGTTCTCGCGACGTATCTCAAAAACATCGCCAGAACCTCCTAATCCCAATGCCATAAGTGACTACGTCGGTATTTCTCTAGGTAATTCCAATGTAGTCACTTTTGACGTCGAGAAAAGGTTATTAAAATTTTTCAAACGTCACACTTTCTCCTGATGTTGTCAACTCCCACGTTGCCCGAAGGTTGGAAAATTCCAACTTTTTACTTTTAGTTCGTCGGAGAAAGATTGCAATTATTATTTAAAGGTTGAACATTTACCAACGTGGTCATAGGCCGACCAACGGTCAATGCCATGTAGGTACACATCAACATTGATAGAAATTTTAATAATAATTTCAACTTTCTTTGACGCCACCCAATTCCACGTGGGTCGTACCTGGGGTATCGACAACATATACTTGCATGGTGTCAGGGAAATTTTATATTATTATTTTAATGACAAGTTTTTCCGATGTCGTCTTGCTTGGCATCGAGGAAGGTGTATGTTGTCCTAACATCTTTAAGGCTATGTCGGCAGGACTGACGAATGACGACACTTTTTTATGGCGTCGGGGAAAGTGTCATTTTTCGACGTCTTTTACCTGACGCATTTTTCGACGTCGCAAGAACTTTGTTTTCTTGTGGTGGTTTATGTCTAAAATCTGAAGCTTTTTCCCCCATTGTTTAAAATGAACTGCTACATGGTCGTGTATCGTGATTATTTAGAAGAAGATTATTCGTGTGCACGTGATCGATTAATCGTGTGTTGACTAGGGTATTTTTTGTATTTCACCTTGTGGGTCTATGAATTTTTTTTCTTTTTGAAGATTGTTATACACATTGTAATTAATATTTATGTTTTATTGAGTTGTTATATTTTTTTAAAAAATCCCTAAAATCAATTCTTTTTTTTTTTTTCTTATTGAATATTAGTTTGGATCTTTCCCTATAAAGCTAATTAGTTTGATTTATGTTTTTTTCTAACACAAAGTTTTGTTTAGTTCATGTTTGGCTCCAACACTGATAAAATCGAAGCGACGATATGAGAAAATATTAGCATAGAGGATAGGCATAACTAAGGGGACTTTCCAATGCATCTCCTAAAAATGGGATGCATTAAAATATATATTGAAATATTGCCCATGTTATTATGCATATTGCATACACAATCTTTCTCTTGTTTTCTAATCCATTTTAGTTTGAATAAAAAGGAATACACACAAGTTTCATTGGTTTATCTTGCTTCTAACTAAATCCATTGCATGCATTGTGTATACAAAGTTTAATTTGACTTACAAATTAAAAATGTTCTTCAATTATTGTATAACTAAAATATTTTTAAAATTTTGTAATCTAAGAAAGAAATACAATTTCGATTGAGAATGTGTTTTTCATATAAAAGAGTCAAAGCTTGACTTATATGATGCTTAATGAATTAATTAATCTCCTTAATATATACACACTCATCAATTACACGGGATCAACATATCCAATATTAAATGATAGAACTAGTTAAAGTGAGATTCGATGATTTGACATAACATTTCTTTCTACTGGACAAAAGTTTTATACTCCATCTCTATATTATTTGTTATACTAAAAAATAAATTTTAGAAACACTTTTTTGTTTTGACAAACTCATTGTCGCAGCGTCTAATTTGGACATGTCTATGAATGGTTTTAAAATAGTTGAAATTGTTTTTTACAATTTCAAAATCATTACAGAACATTTTTTTTAATCATTCCCAATTAATTTTGATAATATCATAATTACCTTTAAAAATCTAAAATTACATTAAATAATTAATTTTGAATGATTAAAAATGTTTGAGTTTTTTTTCTTTAAATGAAACAAGTGATTTTAACAATTTCAATATTATCCTAGATTTAATGTGTGCTATGTATAGATTGTTGGGTTTGTTATAGATGAAAATTGGACATCATACAACAATTTTTATTTCAATCCATTAAAATAACAAATAATAAATAACTAAGTGTGTAAAGATCAAATCATCAACCTTCAAAATAGCACTAAAACTGCTCGGCACTTGTAGATTACAAGTTAATTAATATTGCTAAACTAATTAAACAAACATCAAGAAAACTCGATGTTGACTCTGGAGGCAAACACGTCCCATAGTGGGTTGCTAGTACCATAACCTCAACCTTGGAACTTCAATTCTTATCTATATTAAGACAGGTAACATGTCCCTAACCCTAGAGAACCTTATAATATAATTATAAGATTATATATTATATAGTTCTAAGATCTGTCTACAAACAACTTGATGGCTGAACTAAACCAGCAGCACTTCCTTCAGCATGACTACATGAAGCTTCAGCTGCTTCATTCTTGTAACTCAACTTCACATCCTCCAGCGTTATGTCACTGCATGGAAATTTCGAGCTACAATCAAATTTCATCGCAACTTGCGTCGCTGATGTTCCGTGGATGTTTTGGTATGTCACATCGCTGATTTTAACTCCAGAATCCTAATTATACAAAAAAAAAAATAATAAATAAGATACAAAATATTCTATAAAAAAAAGTTGTGAATAGATAACTAAACTGATTGCATAAACATGCATTGAAAATTAAATTTTTTTAAAACGGAAATCGATACTGACCTGTCC